>CM066041.1:251757866-251920957 GCA_033557465.1 Ichthyophis bannanicus | reverse complement strand
ATTCTAAATTGTGATTCCTTCTTTGGTGATGGTTTATGTTCTGCATGTGTAACTGAGCTGAGGTATTCTGTTTATGTAATTTCTATTTGACATTGCCACTTGTTCCCTTTCCCCAGTAGGTCATGTATTGTTATTCTCTGAAATGTATTGGTTTAATATTTGCGTGTTTCTTTTTGAGAGATAGAGTATGGTGCTTTGTGATTCCTGGTAGTGCTGTTAGGATACGGCGGGCTTGCTATGGGTTCTAAATGGGCAGTGTTTGTAGTAGTTCCTAATCTGCTTGGCAGTTGGCACTGGATTATAGTAATGTAGAAATCCTTTAGTCTTTCTTTATCCATACACTCATTAAGAGACATGTTTACTAAAAATTAGTGTATGGTAACATTATGCAAATATTTATGCAAATGAGGCCCCACACCAAGTCTCCGCACATGGCCCCGCAACCCCCTTGGGCCGCCCCTGCCCAGAAGAGACCTCCAGAAGTCACTGCGAGTCCACCAGGAAAGAGCTGCCACAGACCCTGCACTTATCCCAGCAGCAGAGGACAGGAAGACTAATCTTCATATCCATCCCAGCAGAGGACTCTAGATGTCATCATGAATCAAACAGGTAAGAACTGCCATAGACCCCGCACTCTCCCCAGCAGTGAAGGACCAGAAACTCATCTGCATTTCCATTAGATTTCTCTCATTTACTTCAACAGATATCAAAGCTCCACCAACTGAATGATGGCTGGGAAAATTCATATTGCCAATGCTGCTGCCCCCATTACAGCTTCTGCCTCTTTCCTGACAGACAGCCTGATGACAGTTGAAGGACTGATTCTTTATGCAAGATGTTTATTCCATGCATCTACCACTCTTTCTATAAAGAAATATTCCTCTTATTATTCCTGAGTCTATCCTCTTTCACCTTCACCTTATACTCCCTCATTAGCAGAGTTTGCTTTTAATTGAAAGAGGCTCAGAGAAGAGGTGACGAGGCTGAGAAGCATTCGAGACAGCGAGAAGTACATTGTTGAGATGCTTCTTCAAGCATCCAAGCTCTACAACAGAGCTGAAGATGGCAAGCTACAGAATGAAGAGAGTTGGACACGAGTCATCAGAGCCTGCAGAACTGATAATCCACTCCTTCAGCCCTCAAATTGAATGTTTATGTTTATTAAGTTATTTGATATACCGCTACTTTGCGACATCAGGGAGGAGTACAATCCAAAAATATACAGATAAGGCCAAAGGCCAGAAAAAGAAAAGTACTACAATATGTGTCAGGAAAGAGGGAGAAATTAATCAATCAGACAAGACAAAAGGCAGACAACATAGATAAGCGGGGTCAACCAATGGGTGACGGGAGGTCAAAAGCGGAAGAGAACAAGTGGGTTTTAAGGAGTGACTTGAATTTAGTGTAGGTCTGTTCCAGTCAAAAGGAGGTGGGGAGAGAATTCCATAAGGCTGGGCCTAGGAAAAAGAAAGCTGGGTGGCGGGTGGACTAGATGGACACGGAATAGTGAGGGGAGGTGAAGGCGGCTGATATGTGCTGAGTGAAGGCTGCGTGTAGGAGATTGAAATTGGAGGAGGTCTGCCAGATACTGCGGAGTATGAGCAGAAAAAACAGTATGCAGCCCTGGAAGTGGAAGAGGTGAAAGCATCCCAGAAAATGGAAGAACCAGAGCTCAAACACCTTAAAGTTGCAGAATCAGTGACCAGAAGGAAGCAAAAGGTAGTGGTGGTTGGTGACTCTCTTCTTAGGGGTACTGAGGCATCTATATGCCACCCAGACTTGATGTCCAGAGAGATGTGTTGTCTGCCAGGTGCCAAAATCCGAGATGTTACAGAGAGTTTGCCGGGATTCATCAAGCCTACTGATTATTATTCGATGTTGCTCATCCATGTCAGCACATTGATAGCTATCCCTCCAAGGGTATCAAGAGTGACTTCATGGCTCTGGGACAGAGGGTGAAGCAGATAAGTGCGCAGGTGGTCTTCTTTTCAATCCTCCCTGTTGAGGGTAAAGGCCGAGGCAGAGAATCTCGCATCCTTGAAATTAATACATGGCTGCGTGGATGGTGTCATCGAGAGCATTTTGGTTTCCTGGACCATGGGATGATTTTCCACACCATTTTCTAGGCACAACTCCTCCCGCACTTTGACTATGACTATCATACTCCAAGGCCTACCAAGAAGTACACTCCAAGCACTCCAAATGGCCATGATTGCTGCAGCTCAAACCTTGCACGGAGCATCCAGATAAGAACATGTCAACCAAACACAAGTAGAGGACATGTCAACCAAACACAAGTAGAGGAAACACACAACACACAAGAAGATTCAAAGCATTCAGCAGAGAAGATTTCCTGACGCTAACCCTACCTAACCTACTCACGAACTCCAACAACCTTGATGACCTCATAAACAACTGGAACACCACAATTTCCTCTGCATCCAGCGCAACTATAAGCAAAACCAGCAACAAACCCATCTCCGCAAAGGCCCGATGGTTCACCCCTGACCTCCGCAAACTAAAAACAAAACTTAGAAGAGCAGAAAGAAAATGGAGGAAAACCAAAAATGAAATGGACAAAAAAGCAATACATCTCTGAACTCACTAATTACCACACAGAGACCGACAATGCGAAGAAAAACTACCACACCAAACTCATCACGACAGCTGTAAACAAACCTCGAGAACTCTTCCAAATTGCCAAAAAACTGACAAAGGCACCAACCACTTCTGATCAACTCCCATATATCCCCTCGGATCTTCTGGCACGACAATACAAACAATTCCAACAACCTCGCCTCTGTGCTACAGCCGCAAAGACAAACCCTTACACCATAATAAACACAGCCTGGAGTACATTCAATGAAACCTCAAAAGAAGAGATCTCTTCCACCATCTCCTGTCTGAACACTACTACCTCCCTGCTGGACCCATGCCCTACGGAATGGATAAAGAAGACAAAAGAAGAACTGAGTGCTCCATTAACCCACATCCTAAACGAATCCTTTAAACAAGGATACATACCAGATGCCCTCAAGACATCAATCATCCGACCAACAATAAAAAAGAACAACCTGGACCCACTAGACCCCACCTCCTACAGACCAGTTGCAAGCCTTCCCCTTACCACCAAGATAATGGAAAAGATAGTCCAACGTCAGCTTCAAGATCACCTGGACACCAACGACATACTAGACCCTCAACAACATGGATTCCGACCACTACATGGAGTTGAGACCCTTATGACCATTCTAATGAACACCCTCATCATTGGAACCCAAGAGAAACAATCCGGATACATCCTGATCTTTTTAGATATATCAGCGGCCTTTGACACAATCTCCCACGAAATCCTCATAAGCAGACTCCAATCAATTGGAATCAAAGACACTGTACTCCAATGGTTCAGATCCTACTTAACCAACAGACAGCAACGAATACGCACCTTCTCCAAGACCTCAACCCCCTACCAACAACATCAAGGAGTACCCCAAGGGTCCACCTTATCAGCCATGCTGTTCAATAAATACCTCCGTCCACTATGCTCAATCATCCGCACCCACAACATCAACTTCCACATATACGCCGACGACATAATGCTCTACGCACCGATTACAACCACCAATCCAAAAAACGACCAGCTATCAGCCTGCTTCAACGACGTAACCAACTGGCTACAAGAGAACAACCTATCCATCAACATGAAGAAAAACCGAAGCCCTTATAGTGACAAAAGATCAGGACTTCAAACCACCTACCCACCTCAACATGGGAACCACACAAATCCAAATACAGCCCCAAATAAGGTATCTAGGCGTGATCATTGATCAGGCTCTCACCTTTAATCAACAAATCAGCAAAAACCGCTGGAACAATATTCTACAAAGCTAAAACTGTGCAACGTCTCCGATCCCTTCTGGAACCCCACGACTTCAGGACAGTAATGCAAGCGGTAACTCTACCTCATCTGGATTTCTGCAACATAATCTACCATGGATTACCCGCCTCACACACCATCCCCCTCCGAACTGCCTTAAATACCACAGCAAGGATTATTCAGAATGCGAAAAAAACGGGATCACATCACCCCGATCCTAAGAGACCTCCACTTCCTGCCAATTCCAGCAAGAGTAAAGTACAAAGCGATCCTACTCATCCACAAGACTATCCACCAAACGCGGAACACCTCACTCCACCACCTTCTGCCTCGCCCATCTCACAACAGATCAACCAGACAATCCTCCAATAACTCCATTGTCGTCCCCCACAAAAGAACCAAATCCACACAACGGACCTGCAACAGAGCCTTCGAACTCTATGCCCCATCCCTCTGGAACTCTCTACCAAACCACATTAGAAACAACGATGACATCACATCATTCAAGAAACAGCTGAAAACAATCCTATTCCGTGAGCACCTTTGATCAGAGCCCACACGATCTAATACCTAGACCCAGCGGAAATGTACATGTCTATGTCCACCCAAAATCACTAATTGTTGTCCCTGGTGATGGCCCCACCCTATAAAATACTATCCCCCCCATGTTATATGTTACACCGCTTTGACCCGGTGAAAAGCGGTATATAAATGCAGTTAAATAAATAAATAAATAAAATAAATAAATAAATAAATAAATAAACATGTCACGCCCATCTTAAAGCAATTACACTGGCTACCAATATCAAGCTGCCTGAAATATAAAACTTTACTGCTTACATTTAAAGTACTACATAACCTGTCCGCAGACTCCCTCTCAGCTATCATACACTCGACTCCTCATAACAAAGCAAGGAGAACCGGAATGGCTAATACAATCGAAACCCCTCCAGCAATAGCAAAAAATACCCAATCTGCTAAGAATCGCACATTCTCATTATGCACACAAACCCTATGGAACACTCTCCCTGCCCCGATCTGAACAGTCTCTGACATTGTCAACCTTTAGAAAGGCAATAAAGACTCATCTGTCCCACCTCTACTATGACCATGTAACAGAACCATATAGAATCACAGGCCAGCCAGTCTCACGGCACATCTACTCTCATGCTAATTAGGATACAGGTTTTATTATGTAATATAGACTCCCAGTTGCTACCCAAGTTGACACCCCTGCTCAGTGTAAAATGTTAAAGTTCTTGTTTTATGTAAACTGCTCTGATTTCAAAAGAGTGCGGTATATAAAATTAAATAAATACATAAATAAATTTTCCAAGGGCTGCAGAGCACAGATGGTATCCACCCAAGAAGGGTCAATTTCTTCCGTAGCAGACTGGCTGACCTACTGAAGAGGGCTTTAAACTAGATTCATTGGGGATGGGTAAAGAAAGCCCCCAAGTAAGTACTGTATAAGCCCTCATATAAGTAAAATATGAAATACTTCTGTACAAATGGGTAAAAAGGGCAACATCTGGAAAGTGGTGTGTATGAATGCCTGTATTATGGGATCTTAAGGCTTTAATAGAAGAGGCTGACTTAGATTTAGTGGCAGTCAATGTTCCCGCTAACCTGCGCTGGGTCCATCGCCAACATTCCTGCTGGCGGGGGGAGGTGCAGAGTGATTGACGCTCTGCCCCTCCCCCCACCGGCAGGAATGCTGGTGGAGGACCCGGCGCAGATTAAAGAGAACATTGTGAGGGTGCTGCGGCGTGCATTAGACCGGGTCCTCTGCCGGCATTCCTGCCGGTGGGGGGAGGGGCAGAACGTTGATCACTCTGCACCTCCCCCTGCCGGCAGGAATGTTGGCGGCAGACCCAGCGCAGGTTAGCGGGAACATTGGTGGCAGTTACAGAGAAATGGTTCATGGACAGTCATAACTGGGATGTAATTATACCGGGCTATACTTTATTCAGGAAGGATAGGGGAGGAAAAAGGGGAGGAGGAGTGGCACTATATGTAAAAAACAATATTAAAGCTACAGAATTACAGGGCATAAAAGGGAGGGAGGAGGCACTGTGGGTTAAATTAGGAAGAGGGAACAGGAAATCTATTTGCATTGGTGTGATATACAGATCTCCTTCACAAGGAGAAGAAGTAGACAGAGATTTAATAGAAGACATACATAGTATTGCCACAAAAGGAGAAGTGCTACTGATAAGTGATTTCAATATGTCGGATGTTGAGTGGCACATACCTGCTGTGGTGTCATCTAGAAGTAAGGAGATCCTAGATTCTATACAGGGAGAACAATTCCAGCAACTCTTAACAGAACCCACACGTGAAGGGACCATACTGGACTTGGTGCTTACCAATGGGGAAAGTGTTTTTGATGTTATAGTGGGAGATTATCTCGCACCTGTGATCACCAGATGATGTGGTTCAGTATAAGGACTAGGGCTGATAAAGTCCATTCAAAAGTGAGGGTCTTAGACTTTAGGAAAACTAACTTTGCCAAAAGGGATAATACCACAAGGAGTCGTTAGCGGGATGGGAATAGCTGGGGGATGTAGAAATGCAATGGGCAAAACTGAAAGGAGATATTTTAAGGGCAACCAACCTTTTGGTTAGAAAGGTAAATAAATGTAAAAGGAAAAGGAGGACACCATGGTTCTCAAAAGAAGTAGCTGAAAAACTGAAGAAAAAGAATGTAGCCTTCACAAGAGATCACAGAAAGAGGAAGACAAGCATCAATATTGGGTAAAACTTAGGGGTATGTTTACCAAGGACCGTTAAAGATGCACCATTTGTGATCACAAAACAATAGCATTAAGAGTTCCAACGTGCGTTAAAGAGAAGGGCGGGGAGTAGGTGTTCCGGTGATAAGGGTGCTAGCAGCCAGTTATCATGCCGTAATAGGACATTGGGCGGTAAGGGTGCATTTAATGCCCGATAATGCCAGTTGCCTTAATACAGGATAATGGAGCCTATCTGACAGTCACAACTGAGCTGCTAGATGGGAGCAAAGGTAATAGCTGATGGATATGCCATATCCATATGTCCCTTACATGTTAGACAGTGAGTGGGAGGAAAATGCGGGAGGCACTTTGACTGGATCAGTGAGGGGTGCTCATGTAACCTGCTGTGATGTCAGTGGATAGCCCAGGATTGGGTAGAAGTGTGCCCAAACAATGGCTGGCAGGAGTGGTGACGTACACATCTGCTGCAAGAGAGGTGTAAGTGATACGTCCTAATGAGTAAAATTTTACCGCGTGGGCCATGGTATAGCAGCTGTCAGGAAAATACATGATTGAACTTGATGGATATGTGCTGATGGATGGGCTGAAGGATGGATGGGGTAAATGAGAGTGCTGTATGGCCTTGTTGCCCTAAGATACCCAATGTGACCTCATAAATGCAACTAACCTCAGTTGTAGTGTGTGGAAAAAATAGTTACTGTGCCAAAGGGAAGGTCTTATTACCATCTATTTGGGTGTCACAGCTGTCTCAGCACCGTATAATCTCCCTGACCCATATGCACATAACAACTGACCAAGTAAGGAGGATAAGATCCAAGGACAGAACAGCCACACATCTGTAGAAGCTGCAGCAAGCACAAAGTGCTCTTGACAGATAAGGTCTACGCTCATACTGTCTCATGGAACAAGGTCACTTGCATGGTGTTACACACCTGACATCCATTCATGTCTCAAAACTGATGTGTCTCCCATAGTGGCCATATGGAGCAAGTAAGGACCTGTGATGATCTGGGCAGGTTGCCATCCCAGGAGCATGCCGTGCCTGCATGTACTGCATATGTGATGGAGCAAAAGATGTTTATTCACAATTATCACAAAAGTTTTCGATCATGTACAACTCGTGTGCCATGCATCACCAAGGTGAAGTTGCATGACCTTTTGCAATGTGCTACAGCAGAGCCAATAAACTCATGCTATCAGATGGGTATGACTGCAGTGTGCATGCTTGCAGACCCAATGTACAACCCTAAAACATAAAAACAGACTAATAATAATGTATGCCCAAGTGGGGTCATTCCGACCCGCGAATAGCAGGGATGGACATTCGTGCCCCTTCCCGCCAGCAGCTAACTTCCCCACCGGTTGTACGGGGAAGTTAGATGGGGGCAGGGAAGGGGTGGATCGGGGACGGAGGGAGGACGGGTGGTGGGCGGTCGTCGGCCCTGAACATACAGGGCCGATTCTAATGTCGGTCCTGTTCGTCTGGGACCGGCGACCTGCACGAGGAAGTTATTCCACCTCTGAGGTGTACATGACCTAGCAGTTTCCCCAAAAGACACAGTTCCACAATGCTTGTATTGGGGCAAGCAGTGGATTTCCCCAGCCTCTATGTACTGTAACAACATTCTTGTGGCTGTCCCACTCAGTACCCATGGAGAGTGGGTGTGGCTGTCATGCAGGGCCTCTGATGTGAAACCTGCAGAGACTGAGTAGGCCCTCAGAACTTCAGTGTATCTGAACAGAGCCTCTGGCTGCCTATGCCACCTACCAGCACCACAGTCAAACATGTATGGGACTGTTCCACATCACCTCCACACCAACATTCACCTCCAGACACTGCCTTCCTACATGGTTGCAGGCGATGCAGAGACCAATATAACATCCTGTGGCGCATTCCTCAAACTGAAGTTGTGCAGGGATCATTCAGAGGTCCGAGTCCCATAGTCGCAATCAGTCAGACCAAAACATGTCATCTCTGTAAACATAAGGCTGGTTGTTGCTATGGAGTCATATATAATGTCCTACTGAATTCTGTAGTCCATGATCAGTAGACAGTGCTGAAATAGTGTATATTGTATGCATATTTATTTATTTATCTGTTTTATTTAACATTTCTTATATACCGCCTTTCATGATATCAAGGCGGTTTACATTAAACAAACTGAAATTACATTGAACAGGCCATTATAACTTGGAGATAACTATTTTACAGATGTGTGGAGATAACTATTTTACAGATGTACCCGAGACGGACATGCCTATATGTGCATACTGTGCATGGAGATAAGAGACCTCAAGTGTTCACTCTGATTGCAGCAGAGAACAAAAGTACAGATTCTTTACTGTTCCACCAACTCAGTGACTCCATTGGACATTCACAGATGCCAGCCCTCCATGTGAGCCTATCTCCCAATGGTCTGCAGCTGCACCAAGGGGACTGACAGTGTTGCCGCGAATAAAGCTCTTATGACAGTTGCCATTAATCAGGCCTCTCACCTGTGCAGCCAGGTGTGTCCTGAGTCTTAGAGGCTCAGTCAGAGATGAGAGTTGCTGCACACACACACATGTGATGGAGCTCTTCCTGGTGAGACCGTGTCTCCTAAGCTCACTCCAGTCAAACCAGCAGGCGATATGGGAGCTGTACACAGGGTCGGCCCTCGGGGGTGTGGAGACTCATTGCGGGGACTCATTTGCATAAATATTTGCATAATGTTAATGCACACTAACTTTTAGTAAACATGCCTCTTCATGAGTGTTTGGATAAAGAAAGACTACCAGATTTCTACATTACTATACTCCAGTGCCAACCGCCAGGCATATTAGGAATAAACACTGCCCATTTAGAATCTATAGCAAACCTGCCGTACCATAACAGCACTACCAAGACTCCCAAAGTACCATACCCTACATATCAAAAGGCAACACAGTAAATATTAAACCAATACATCTCAGAGAATACCAATACATCTCCTATTGGGGAAAGGGAACAAGTGGCACTGTCAAATAGAAACTACAAAATATAGCAGCTCAGTTACACATGCAGAACATAGACCGTCACCACACAAAGAACAAGGGATCAGAACTTAGAAATAGGAAGACAATAATTAAACTGGGAACTCCAAAAACCAAACTTGGAATATTCAACACTGGAGAAATAAAACTATAAATTAATTTCCTCTCGTACTAAACAAAATGCAAAGACGTTAACGATGCAAATTTCCCAGAGCTGACATATTCCAGTTAATAAATTCAAAATATAAAAGTATTTTTTTACCTCTTGTTGTTTGAGCATTTTATTTTTCAGTTGCAGTTGCTCCTGTCACTTTCTTCGTTTCTTTCTATCTTCTGCTAACTTTGCATTGTCTGCTGTCCATTTGTCCTTTCTTCTCTCTTCTACTTTTTTTCCACGCTCTCTCTACATCTGCTTTAACATACTGATCTTTCCCCTTTTGTTCTTTTCTCCATTTTTTTCTTTATTCTTTTTTCATCCACTCAAATTTCATACCTCCATTCTCAGTCCCCAATTTACTCTCCCAAAACCCAGCCAATTGTAGATTTTTCTTCCCTCCATCACAAAATATCTTTTCCCCTCTCCATCCTCATTCCCCCAGCCACATCCCCTTCTAGTCCTCCCCCAACATCAGCTCCCTTCTAGTTCCAGCCCCACCCAGCATCCGCTCCCTTCTAGTCCCATTCTCCCATTCTCCCATCCCCCTCATCAGCCTATTTCCAATCCTAGCCCCCCATTAGCCATTTCCAGTCCTATCCTAACCCCCCATCAGCCCAGTTATAATCCTAGCTCCCCATCAGCCATTTCCAGTCCTATCCTATCCCTTCCATCAGTCCATTTCCAGTCCTATCCTAGCCCCCCATCTGACCATTTGCAGTCTAAGCCCTCCCTCGGCCCATTTCCGGTCCTAGCCCCTCCATCAGCTATTTCCAGTCCTAACCCCCCCCCCCCCCCAAAAGAGCTCTGCGACTGTCCTACTGGTTTTAGAGGGAGTTGGAGAAACCCCGGCTCGCCTCTGACAGCCGTCAAAGTGAAGAACGCCATTTTTCTTCACTTCAGCAGCTGTGTTCTAGTATAGGCTGCTGGTACGCTGAGTGCCGGGAAACAGGAAATGCCCTTTGACCTCCGGTACATCAGTGGCCTATACTAGAACATAGCTGCTGAAGTGAAGAAAAATGGCACTCTTCACTTCGGTGGCTGTACATAAGAGAGCTGGGTCCTCTCCGGCTCCCTCTAAAGCCAACCCTACCGGGTACTAGGGTTGCCAACTTTTTCACCGAGAAAAACCCGACACCTGTGGCTTGCCATGCTCCACCCATTCTCCGCCCCTAGTCCCACCCCTGCCCCGCCCCCAGCCCCACCCACAAAAATTACCGAGGATACCTGTAGGCTAACTTCCTTGGTCAGATAATAATTAAACTGGCCAAAATCCAAACATGAAATGTACAACACTGGAGAAATAAAACTATAAAGTAATTTCCTCTTGCACTAAACAAAAACGCAAAGATGTTAGCAATACACACTTCCCAGACCAGACATATTCCAGTTAATAAATTCAAAATAAAAAGTATTTTTCTACCTTCTGTTTGGGCGTTTTATTTTTCAGTTGCAATTGCTCCAGTCACTTTCTTCTGGTTTCTTCGTGTCTTCTGCGAGCTATCCATTTGTCCTTTCTTCTCTTTTAGATGTTTTCCATTCTCTCTCTATTTCTGCTTTAACATACTGATTGTTTCCCTTTTGCTCTTTCCCCCAATTCTTTCCTTATTCCTTTATCATCCGTTTAAATTTCACCCTTCCATTCTCAAGCCCCTCTTACTCTCCCAATACCGGCCCATCATAGACTTTTCTTCCACACAAAATATTTTTTCCCCTCTCCATTCTCATTCCCCATCCATTCTAGTCCTCCCCCCAAATCAATTCCCGTTGAGGTCTAGTCCCACCCAGCATCCACTCCCTTCTAGTCCCATTCTCCCATGCCCCACATCAGCCCATTTCCAGTCCTATTCCAGCTCTTCATCAGCCCATTTCCAGTGCTAGCCCTCACATCACAGGCCATTTCCAGTCCTAGCTCCCCCCCCCCCCAATCACAGCCCATTTCCAGTCCAAGTCCCCCATCACAGCCTATTTCCAGTCCTAGGCCCCCCCCCCCACCATCACAGCCCATTTGCAGTCCGAGTCCCCCCGCACCATCACAGCCCATTTGCAGTCCTAGCCCCCCTAATCACAGCCTATTTCCAGTCCAAGATCCCCCTTCCTCCACCATAGCCCATTTCCAGTCCAGGTCCCCTCCACCCCCATCACAACCCATTTCCAGTCCATGTCCCCCCCCCCCCCATAATCCTTTTACAGTCCAGGTCCCCCCCCCATCACAGCCTATTTCCATTCCATGGTCCCCCCCCCCCCCCCATAGCCCTTTTCTGGTCCAGGTCCCCTCCACCCCCATCACAACCCATTTCCAGTCCATGTCCCCCCCCATAACCCTTTTACAGTCCAGGTCCCCCCCCCCCATAGCCCTTTTCTGGTCCAGGTCACCTCCACCCCCATCACACCCCCGTTCCAGTCCAGGTCCCCCCCCCCCATAACCCTTTTCCAGTCCAGGTCCCCCCCCCCATCACAGCCTATTTCCAGTCCAAGTCCCCCCCCTTAGCCCTTTTCCAGTCCAAGTCCCCCCCTTTAGCCCTTTTCCAGTCCAAGTCCCACCCCCTTAGCCCTTTTCCAGTTCACGTCCCCCCCCATTTAGCCCTTTTCCAGTCCAAGTCCCCCCCCCTTAGCCCATTTCCAGTCCAAGTCCCCCCCCCCTTAGCCCTTTTCCAGTCCAAGTCTCCCCCCCCTTAGCCCTTTTCCAGTCCAAGTCCCCCCACCCCCTTAGCCCTTTTCCAGTCCAAGGTCCCCCCCCCCTTTGCCCTTTTCCAGTCCCGGTCCCCCCCCCCCCCTTAGCCCTTATCCAGTCCAAGTCACCCCCATCACAGCCAATGCAGTCCTTGCCCCCCCCCCCCGACCAGCATCGCGGCTGTCTGAGGCTTCAGAGGGAGCCGGGGAAGCCCGCGCGAGGCCCCGGCTCCTTCTGAACAGCCACCAGCGTGAAGAGCCTTTTCCTTCATGCTGGCGGCTGTTCCTGTGAAGCCGCGAATGCTGGGAAAGGTTAAAGGGCAACCTTTAACCTTTCCCAGCATTCGCGGCTTCACAGGAACAGCCGCCAGCGTGAAGGTAAAGTCTCTTCACGCTGGTGGCTGTTCAGAGGGAGCCGGGGCCTCGCGCGGGCTTCCCCGGCTCCCTCTGAAGCGGAGAAAAGCCGGTTTTTTTGCTCTGGCCGCAAGATCGGGAGCGGCCAGAGCAAAAAAACCGGCTTTTAAAGGGCCAGTTTTGCCTCTGCGCCGGCAGCCGGCCTGGCCGTGGAAAAACCGGCCAGGCCGGCTGAAAACCGGCCAGTTGGCAACCCTACCGGGTACCAAATTGCATGTGTGGGATGTTGTTGGTGCAGGGCCTCCTGAAGCACAGGGCCCTGTGTGAACAACATTCTCACACAATGGATGTGCTTTTGGCTGTACAGTAGTGTCATATTGGGAGGTAAGTGAAGGGACATGCTGTGGGGATGGACCTTGAGGATGGTGTAACTAAGAATACATTTGAGTATCGTAGCTTTGGAGACAACATGTGCACAGGCACAGCTAGTCAGCCAGTGACTCACACAGGTTGCAACTACTTACTGAAAACTAACCTTCTGCCCGTAAATGGTGTCTCACACAGATTGTGGAGTTGCTGAATGACTGACCATGCAGCATGTTATATGCAGAGCTATAAAGACTAGACAGCATATGCACGCATAGTGCATTGCTGCAACTCACAGTCCTCTGGACACAACAGACAACCCCACTGTCCAAAATAGGTGTCAGTTGGCATTCTTATTTAGTGCTGAGGCCTCCCTTTAATGCTTGGACATTATCAACCCCCCATACATCTCTTGTAATGCCAGCACGGTGTGTGGGCATTAGTAGCATGCTCTGCCATCCAGCTGGTGTTGGTACAGCTGCTCAGCGTGAGGACTCATATTGGACCAGATAGGGAGGGATATACATGCTGATACAGCTCTGGAAATGTAGGACAAACTTAAAACACCTGGACGTATCACTCCTGATCCAAGAGCTGGTCTTGAACTCATGACCCTTCTCTCTCACACACACAGTGGCCCTCTGTTTGGCACTGCAGAACAGCTATGTGGGAACGCAGGTGCATCAATTCATGTGTGTATATGTGGTCATTGTCAGGATGCGTGAAGGCATGAGCTGGGGGTATGCTTAGGTCTGCATAGCTCTCAGAAGGCTGTTTGCTATACTTTTCTTACAAGGTATGTGAGTCTGCTGTGGGAGAGGGACATCTTGTTAGGTTCATACATAGAACTGCATTGCTATGCTGCTGAAAAAACTGATGATCATGTTTTACATATGGATCTGTCCTGCCAGAGGGGCAGGGCATGATACATGAACATATACATGCATGACCCTGGGTGATCTAGCAGAGTGACCAACATAACCATTTCATGGAGTGTGCTTGTGGGCTAGTCCTATAATAACCTCATAGCTGACAGGCCACACTGAGCATTTTGGGCTCCCATGTGACTCAGATGGAAGTGGCACTTAAATGAGTGATAACTCATTAAAGGATCACCGGTTCACAGAGAGGCCCTCATCATCACTTAGCAATTGAGAAACAGTGTGGCTATTTTTCCTCTGAGATTATTGCCTAATCTTCTGGCCTCACTGGCTTACCCCCCCCCCCCCCCCCCACACACACACATGCACATATCCAGTCAATATGTGCATGTGGGAGGAATCCTGATCCCACCCTCCCCTGTCAAAGTGCTATGACACTGTTGATTATTGCAGGATGTAGGGGTCATGGATAGACACAGGCAACCTGTGCACCACTTTGGAGCTGATGATGTAGCCAGGAGACACCACATGCACAATCAGGACATGAAGGCAATAGCAGTTAATAGCAGTAGCAGGCAATACTTCCCAATCTCTGGGTGTTACAGGTGCTACATGTGTGCTGTGTATAGGCGCATTCTCTCACACTGCAGGTTATGGGTCACACAATGTTGTCTCTCATTAGGAAATGCATAGTCAGTCGTAACTCAGCTGCTCATGGCTCACAGTACCTGGGGCCGGTGCATCCACTAGACGAACTAGGCGGGTGTCTAGGTCTACCAATCATGGTGGACAGCATGTCAGCCGATTCGTTCCTTCCTGCAAGTGTGGCACAGCCACCACTTCAGTGCTGTGGGCAGCCTTAAAGCAGTGGTGCACATGCAGCTAGTCGCAGCATGCTACCACTTCCCCCCTCCAGCCGGTAAGCCCACATTATCGGCGCTTCCCACAGCCATAACCACTACTGGGTGCCGATAACGCACACACACAGCACCTTTATGCCCTTACCAGCCCTTAGTAAACATACCCCTTAGAGAAGCTAGGAAAGTAGTCAGGAAAGCAAAGGTACAAAAAGAGGAAGAAATAGCCAATGCAATAAAATGTGGGGACAAGACATTTTTCAGATAGGTTAGTGAGAGGAGAAAGTGCAAAAGCTGTATTGTCAGACTTAAGGGGGAAGGGAAGGAATATGTAGAAGCTGATGAGGATAAAGCGGAATTGCTTAACAAATATTTCTGTTCTGTGTGCACAGATGAAGGGTCAGGAGTAGGACCTCAGAAAACACCCACAAATAGGAACAGAAGTGACAGGGATTTTGTATGATTTTCATAAGACTGTGTTTGTGAGGAACTAGCTAAACTAAAAGTAGACAAAGCGATGGAGCCAGATGGGATATATCCGAGAGTATTGGGACAATCTGACCTTTTCAATGCTTCTTTAGAGTCGGGAGTGATCCCAGAGGACTGGAGAAAGGCTCATGTGGTCCCTTTACACAAAAGTGGAAGTAAGGATAAGGTTGAAACCTACAGGCCAGTTAGTCTGACCTCTGTGGTAAATATATTAATGGAAACGCTGCTAAAACAGAGGATAGCAAGGTTTCTGGAATCCAATGGATTGCAGGATCTGAGGCAGCATGGGTTTACTAGAGGCAGGTCTTGTCAGACAAATCTGAGTGATTTCTTTGACTGAGTTGGACTGAGGGAAAGCCCTATATGTGGTATACTTTAATTTCAGTAAAACCTTGGACACCGTTCACACAGGCAACTTTTAAATAAATTGAGCACCTAAGGGGTGAACCCTTCAGTGACTGACTGGGTTAGAAACTGGATGAGTGGGAGGCAACAAAGGGTATAGGTAAATGGAACTCACTTGTGAGAGTTGTTTGCTGCTTTACCATCTCTAGTAATTGTTCCCCTGTGGAGACAAGCGGTATGATTGCTACTCCCTCCTGTGATCAGGATCGGAGGTAAAAGCTCAGTTCTCCTGCAGTATGTTTGGAGAGTTGTTTGGAGAGCGACTTGTGTTTTTGCAGCTTTACCATTTCTAACAATTGCAACCCTGCAGAGACCAGCTGTAAGACTGCTCTTCCCTCCCGTGATCAGCTTCAGAGGTAGAAGCTTAGTTCTCCTGCAATGAATTTGGAGAGTTGTTTGGAGAGAGAATGTGTGCTTTTGTTGCCTTACCATCTCTAAAAATACAAAAGCCCAGTGGAAAAAAGAACCTGTTATTCAGAACACTTTTTTTCAGAATACTTTTTTTTGTCGCAATGGCCAGCCCGGTATAGAGGAAAAGCACCTCTCACCACCGTGGCCCGTCCCTTTTAATCATTTAATTTTGAAAAAACTTTTTTAAAAGACAGCTAATACTTAGCGTGTTGAAAAGAGCAGGCTGCAGGTTTGCTGTAGTCAACAGTGTGCCAATTACGACGTGACACGTTTCGGGGATACCTCCAAAGCCCCCTGCTTCAAGTCAGACCACTGTTAAGTTGCTTCAGCCTTGAGACCGCTTCTGAATAAAACGGTTTTTATAACCCAGACATCACAGCTAGTCCACTGCTCATGAAGGGAATACTCCCATCAGGTGATTCATACACAGAGGAACCAATCAAAGAAAAGAGGGAAGAAGAGCCACCAATCAGAAACCCCTTCCCTATCTGAATGGTTAGGAAATAGTATGCCAGTCCAGCTGTTGGTTTAAACCCTCCGGATACACTGTATTCAGACGAAAGATCCATTTTTGCTCCAGATTTTGCAAAGCCTGAACACGATCCCCACCCCGAGGATTGGGGAGCACATGGTCCAAAATTCGCCAATGGAGATCCTCAAAAAGATGTGAACGCTCCAAGCAATGACTTATCAAAGGCGCTGTCAAAAGCCTTGTATGCAGCCGAGAGGCATGTTCACCTAGGCGCAACTTACAGGCTCGCAAAGTCCGCCCCACATAAAAAAGCACACAAGGGCATGCGATTAAATAAACCACAAAATCAGTGGTACAGTCCGTATGCCAACGAGTTCGATAATGTTTCTGAGTACGGCTGTCAGTCCAAACCGGACCCGACAAAGTGCCTGAACAATAGGGACAGGACCCGCAGGGAAAATGACCAGCGTTCTCATGTCCCAGGGGAGGGCGATCAAGAGGGGCAGTAGTTTTCACCAGCAAGTCCCGTAAATTAGCCTTACGAGAATAGGCGATTTGCAGTTGTTTTCTAAAACAAGGATGTATCGCCAAAATAGGCCAAAATTTATGAACCAGCCGAACAACCGCTGATGTTCCCTTCATATAGGGAAAAATGCCCGTTATTTTATCACTAGGTGGTAAAGGATCTCGGGGGCCCAAAAGCCATTCACGATGTGTGTGACAAGCCCGCTTATAAGCTAATCTAACCACCTTAGGTGGATAACCTCTAGATAAAAGTCGAGAGCTCAAGTCTTTGGCATGGAATTTAAAATCGGGCAACTCCGTACAATTGCGGCGAAGCCGCAAAAATTGTCCATATGATAGACCACGTTTGAGAGCAGGAGGATGATAACTGTCAAACCTCAACAGCATGTTGCGTTGAACTGGCTTCCGGTATAATGAGGTCAAAAAACCTTTTGAAGTTAGCTCAATCGTGATGTCCAAAAACGGGATTTTTCCTGGTTCTACCTGTGCCGTGAACTGTATCTTGTTTTTAAACAAATTCAGAGAACCCAAAAAAGAATCCAAATCTTCCTTGTTGCCAGTCCAAATAAAGAAAACATCATCCAGAAATCTTCTCCAAAATGAAACCTTAGAGAACAATGGATGTGAGTAGACATATAATTCCTCAAGCCAGGACATGTAGATAGTGGCTATAGAAGGGGCCACAGTCGCACCCATAGCAATTCCTAAGGTTTGTAAATAAAATTGCTGCTGGTATAGAAAAAAGTTGTTATTAAGCACCAAAGCAAGAAGATCAAGAAAAAAATGTTTTGGAATGCGTTCTGGAAGAGGAATTGAGCATTGCAAAAGACCAGACATTACCTTCTTTTGATCAATATTGGTGTACAAGGACTGGACATCAAGGGTGACAAGAAACGTATAAGTGAGCAGATCAGTACAGGCTGACAGCTGATGCCTGTAAGTTGCGCCTAGGTGAACATGCCTCTCGGCTGCGTACAAGGCTTTTGACAGCACCTTTGGTAAGTCATTGCTTGGAGCGTTCACATCTTTTTGGACCATGTGCCCCCCAATCCTCGGGGTGGGGATCGTGTTCAGGCTTTGCAAAATCTGGAGCAAAAATGGATCTTTCGTCTGACTACAGTGTATCCGGAGGGTTTAAACCAACAGCTGGACTGGCATACTATTTCCTAACCATTCAGATAGGGAAGAGGTTTCTGATTGGTGGCTCCTCTTCCCTCTTTTCTCTGATTGGTTCCTCTGTGTATGAATCACCTGATGGAAGTGTTCCCTTTATGAGCAGTGGACTAGCTGTGATGTCTGGGTTATAAAAACCGTTTTATTCAGAAGCGGTCTCAAGGCTGAAGCAACTTAACAGTGGTCTGACCTGAAGCAGGGGGCTTATGGAGGTATCCCCGAAACGTGTCACGTTGTAATTGGCACACTGTTGACTACAGCGAACCTGCAGCCTGCTCTTTTCAACATGCTAAGTATTAGCTGTCTTTTAAAAAAAGTTTCTTCAAAATTAAATGATTAAAAGGGACGGGCCACGGTGGTGAGAGGTGCTTTTCTTCTATACCGGGCTGGCCATTCCGACAAAAAAAGTGTTCTGAAAAAAGTGTTCTGAATAACAGGTTCTTTTTTCCACTGGTTTTTTTATTTTTGGTGGTGATTAGTGCTCTGGTGGAAGGTTTTTGTGGTGGCCTTACCATCTCTAGCAATTGCACCCCTGTGGAGACCAGCTGTAAGACTGCTCCTTCCTCCTGTGATCAGCTTTGGAGGTAAAAGCTCAGTTTTCCCATGAGACATGGCTGCGGGCATATGACTGCGGGCACAAGACCGAAGGGGTGTGACAAAAAGGGCACAGTTGATAAACATTTTTCCTGATGTTACCAGGCCTATGCAATTGCGTAGGAAGGCTTTCTTGCAGTTGCGGTCTAAAGTCTTGGCTATGGGAGTCACATTCTATCTCCGTTTCCCCTGTAAGTGTGTGGTTACCTATGCTGGAAATAAGTTTGTTTTCACAGATGTTTCCCATTTGGAAAATTTTCTTTGGGATAAACCAGTGGGTTAGTATGGATACTTGGGGATTTGTGTATACTCTTGACTCTTGTCCTGTTTTGGCCTGGGGTAGTTCTAGCTATCAATACATTTGTTCTCTTCTGCTTCTCTCCCATGGTGGGGGCTAGAGCATCTCTTGCTATTGCTTTTTTTTTGGGGGGGGGGGGGGGAGGTTGCACATCTTCTTAATTTCTAATGGTAGCAGGTTATGTTTTTCTTATATACATTGTGTATCTATTTTGGTAAAACTTTTAATTAAAAAAATGGAGTTCACTCTGAGGAGAAGAATGTGCCACAGGGATCTGTCCTTGGTCTGATTCTTTTTAACATGTTTTAGGGATATTGCGAGGGGCTGTCAAGTAAGTTTGCCTCTTTGTGGATGATACCAAAATCTGCAATAGAGAAGACACCCAGGAAGCAGTACATAACATTAGGAGGGATCTAGCTAAGCTTGAAGAATGGTTGAGAATTTGGCAGCTGAGATATAATGCTGAAAAATGCAGGGTCACGCATTTCGGCTGCAAAAATCCAAGGGAGCAGTACAGTGTAAGGGGTAAAGTACTTCTGTCCACAAAAGAAGAGCGGGACCTGGGTGTGATTGTTTCTGATGATCTTAAAGTGGCCAAACAGGTAGAAAAGGCAATGGCAAAATCCAGAAGAATGCTTGGGTCCACAGGGAGAGGAATGGCCAGCAGAAGAAAGGAGGTGTTAGTGCCTCTGTATAAGTCTTTGTTGAGAACTCATTTGGAGTAATGTGTGCAATTCTGGAGATCACATCTTCAAAGGAATATAAACAGAATGGAGTTGGTGCAGAGGAAAGGTGGGATAGAGGAAGTATGATAGAAACGTTTAAATATCTCTGTGCAAGGAGGCGGCATAGGATGTGGTGAAAGAGGATAGACTCAGGAGTAATATGCAGAAATATTTCTTTATGGAAAGACTGGTGGATGCGTGGAACAGTCTCCCAGTGGAGGTAGGAGAGGCGAGGGCGGTATCTGAATTCAAGAAATCACGGGACAAACACAGAAGATCTCTAAAGGAAAAAATAGACTATAGTAGTTGATATGAAAGGGCAGACTAGATAGGCCATATGTTTTTTTTCTGACGTCATGTTTAGATGTTTCTTTAAGTCTGTTCCCATATGCCTTATGACAAAGACCACTGACAATTTAATAGCCGCCCTCTGTATCAACTCCATCCTGTCTATGTCCTTTTGAAGATGTGGTATCCAGAATTGCACACAATACTCCAGATGAGGTCTCACCAGAGACTTATGCAGAGGAACTGTCACCTCCTTCTTCCTGTTGGCCATTCCTCTCCATATGCATCTAAGCATCCTACCGGCTTTTCCCTTACCTTTATACTTGTTGAGCCAAGTCAACATCATCAGAAACAATCACTCCCAGGTCCCACTTTTCTTTTGTGGACAGATATATTCACCCCCTATACTATACGACTCCCTTCAATTTTGGTAGCCCAAATGCATGATTGCATTTTTTTAAAATTTTCTCTTGATTCATATTTGAAAAAAATATAGCAAGCATACATTCATGTAAGAAACACGAATACCAGTGGTAATCCAAATTAAATTCAACAAGAAAATCAAATCCTGCAAGGAAAAAAATACAAAAGGTAATAGAAACAAAAAGAAAAGGCAAGGCGTTGATCCGTTGAAGAATTACATAACACTCGCAAGTAAGGAGTAGAAGAGGTAGGACCACCTAACTTCTTAAGATATATAAAAGCTCTCAACTGGTCAGGCAGCAAAAAAACATATTTCATAATCAGATAACTAACCAAACATTTGCATAGATATGGAAGTATGAAACTTGCACCCAAGGACAATGTCTCAGCTCTTAAAGTCACATCAGGAAATATTCTTAATGGCTGTCCCATGAATGGTTCATTCATTTTTTTAAAGTATAGGCATAATATTAAGTTCAAATCCTACCCAAAAACAAAAGAAACATATAAAGTTGCCCTTTCTTTGCACTCTAAATCAGAAGTTCTAATAATGCAGAGGCATCAATAGACTATTGCCATCATTACTTTCACAAGCTTTGCCAGACAGCAGAAAATAAAACTTATTCAAAGGTGGAATTGCCGCCTCAGAGATCTTTAAAACGTCTACAAGATATTTTTAAACAAATCTGTTGTAAAATATAGTTCACCCGAGGAAAATTCAAAATTCTTAAATTCAGGTGTCTCATCCAGTTCTCATATACTGTACTTCCAATTTTCTAGGTATAATAACTCTGTCCTTAACTAAAGTTTCAATCATTTCATCAGCTGTAGAAACTCTTTTATCCAAGTCAGCAACTTTAGTAGATATTTCTTGATGTAAAGGTTCTTGCTTCAGAGCTATTGAACTTACAGTTTGAACCAAAACATTTAGTTCAGTCGCACTCTTAGGGGTATGTTTACTAAACTGCGGTAATGTCATTCGTGGTAGGTTCCACAGTAAAGGTAGAGATGCCCATACAAAGGCATGGGCGTTGCATCATTACAGCAAGTTGACAGCTAATGCGTGTTACAAGGCGCCTTAGACTAATAAGCGTTACAAGGTGCCTTGTAAGGCACCTTGCAAGGCACCTTATAAGGCGCCTTGTAAGGTACCTTGTAAGATGCCTTATAAGGTGCCATGTAAGGCGCCCTATAGGGCCTCCTAGGCTAAGCGCCATATTAGGCACCCTTGGACAAGGCACCGCAGAAGGCACCCTGGGCTATGGAACCATAGGTTAAGGTGGCCTAACAAGGTTATGGTGTCCTAGGTTAGTGTGCCCTAGGGACTGCAAGGTGCCTCAGGATGACATGCATGACCTGTGCGGAACAGAGACAGATGTAGCCCTAACATTAGATAGAGCACTCAGGAAAGGCAATGAACAGGTGAGTGAAGGAGGGAGAAGTGGGAGCCGCTGGACCTGCCATATCTGCGGGCATCCCATGTGCCTGCCAGTACTGATGAAAAACATGGTGGGGCAGCTGTACCACAGCACAGGGTGTTGGCAATGTAAAGTACCAGAAAAACAGTTGGTGGCAGACAATGAGAATACGTGTCCCCCAGTGGAGGCGGAGGTGGCAGGATAGTTACAATGATGGGTGGACAGAGGAGTGGTGGTGCCATGCAGATCAGGCACAGGCGAGGCAAGCATGAAGAGGCGCAATGCAGGAAAGGGTATGACATGGGGTGGCAGCCTGCACTGGCAGACAGGACTCTACACAGCTGACAGACGCAGATAGACGGACCGAGGGAATGTTGGCAATTGTGGCGAGGGTATTATGGGCTGGAAGCACAGATCTGCAAAAATATGACCTCTACAGGCATGCACACTATATGAGTAAGACAGGCATGAGAGGGGGGAACAATGAGGAACTGAACCCATGAACACTGCCAAGAATGGCATTGTATTAACCAGTAGGCTATACCTCCATGGTGTATGTCACAGCAATGTCTGGGTACAGAAGGACTGCAGGTCACCGCACAAATTGTCTGCTCTGAGTGCCAGGACAGGGTAACCCCACCATACCCATGATGCAATGCACATGCTGAATAGCAGTCTACAGCTGATCACCAAATGGGGTCTGCACCTCTCCGGTACCTCAACTTGGAAAGACGAACTGACAGTGTGTGATACTGGCACAGAGTAGCTACAGACCATGCCATTGTGCGGGTTCTGTGGTCACCCTGAGGGATAGGATTGGTGCCCAGCACTAGGTCTGCAGTACATGTGGTGCTAGAGATAAGTCCTGCTATACATCCCCATCACTACCAGTGTGTGACAGGTGTTCCTTGCAGTATAGCTGAAGGTAATTTGGTGTCTATCTGTATCCTGCAGTCACATGTGGCCCTGTGGGACCAGACACCAGCCAGATTGGTGTGTACCCTGTGTTAGGGTCTGGCTGACATGAGCAGCTGTTATCAGAGCAGAGGGGTTCCTAGAATTGCATGATTGTGTGTAGCAGTGCCTTTATAGGTCGCTGTGGTATATACACCACATCACCCTTTTTGTAGGTAAAGAACAGGTGACCCTACCCCAGGAAAGCAACCTCTGTCCTGTTTGTATGAGACAGCCCTCCTGGGTTGGTGGGCCAGAGTCATACCTATGTCTAGAGCAGTGGCAGACCAGCAGCAATGCTGGGGTTAGGTCTGGAAAACCCCAACTGCCTCCCCCCAGGGTCTGCCAGTCACCAGCAGACAACACAGTCAGACTGTACCTTAAAGGTATTCCGACCATGCACAGTCTAACTGTAGACAGTCCACCAGCCTGCTCACAGAGAAACTATGTGCAGCAAGCAACTCAGTGATTGGGACCCCAGGACTGGGGAACACAAATATATCACTAGAGGCAGATAGTATAGAGCGCTATGTGGGAACCTAGACCTGCCATGGTCACTGCTCGGTCAGAGTGAGTGCCCTCCCAGCATGCCATGCTGTGGCCACCCTGTCCATGCAGGTGGTGGTCTGGCACTACAGTGTCCCAGCCATTGCCCCACACCCTGTGAAGATGCATCCTGGCCAATCTGCCCTGTCCGGGCCATACCCAAAATACCTTGCTCCTCATTATGCACCTATTCAGGCTAACGCTGGTAACAGTGGGACATTTTGGGCCCAGTGAAGGGTGGGCAGCCACAGAACAATGGATAGACATACATACACGCTCACTCCTATTGCAGCATTGTACAAAGATAGGGGTGGTTGGCAACCCTGCCCGCCACACTAGTCCTGATCACAGTGCTGACATTGCTAAACTGTGCAGGGGGTAGAAGTAGTGCACTGGTGATAACTTCAGCTCAATGCTGGGGCCAACAGCCTGACTCTCCATGCATCTTTGGATTGTGGAGCCTGTGTAGGTGGGTGTTTGTACCCCTGTTCGCCGCTGCTTTGGGCTTTGCACATGTTGCTGTTGTATCTGCATTGTAGGGTAAAACATAGGGACATGCTCTGCAGGAACCACAGCTGGGACTTGAACCTGTGACCCTCTGCTTCTGGACACACTGGCTGGGTGTACTGCACCACACTGTTGCCACAGATGCACAATAGTCCCTGGGGCTACCTGTACTTTTCCTCAGCCAGATTTTGTATGTTGCACTGCACACCACATACTGATGCAGGGCATGGCCTCGGTCCACTGCAGGGCGGTGGCACCTCCCCCCCCTGTCAAGCTGACATGGCCATTTGCTGTCAGTGCTGGTAGTGCACAGTCCCAGGCCATCCACTGTATAGGTAGGCGCCCGCCTAGGGAGTGGATCCCGGGGTGGGGGGCCATACATGGACATCCTCACATCCCCCCATCACTGCCTACCAATATTATGTCCCTTCCACATGGGGGCGGGATGGCTGGGGGGATGTCAGGTCAGTGCCCTAGCAACTATTGGCTAGGTCGAACCAGATAGATATAGGTGGATTGTGTTTGGCCTCGGGTCAGCTGCTGTCTTGCTGATTTCCGGTGTCTATGTTCCTATGTGCCACCTAGGCGCCCGCCTGGTCCATCCTGTGCCGCAGCTGCCCATGCTACATGTCCCGCCTGCGGCCCCCTATGCCCCATTTGCACCATCACCATAGTGGCCATTCATACTTTGGCACTATGGTGTTGCTGAAAATGGAGCACTACTATCACATTTCTTGGGCTCCCTGCCTAGGCTGCACATTGCTGACACTTAAATGGTTTCTCTCTCCTGCAAATGTGCATCTAACGGCAGGTTTTCATTCGCGATAGGATTCAGCCCTTCAGTTCAGCGCATTAGTGTGAAAGGGGCCTTTCCTCGCCCACTCTCCGCCCATTGACCCCTTCTCTCCGCCCTCTCTCCACCTTCTGCGGTGTTTACCACGGCCGGGGACGTTAATGATCGTTAAATAACGTTAACGCGCGGTATGTAACGTTACCACAGTTTAGTAAACATACCCCTTAGAGACCGTCTCCTGGAGCGAAATAACAAATTCCAAATTAATGTCAGCGAGACATCCAAGGATGAAGATGAAGGTGGAACAGTTACCTGAAAAGGAGAAATAGAAGCTCCTAAGTCCTCCAACTCAGGGGCCCCAGGCTGTGCTGACAAAACAACCGGGGAATCCTTACCAATATTCTCTCCTGAAGGAAGCGTCACCTCCTCCCGGCCTGAGGATTGTGAAGCAGAAACTGTTGGCTCCTTTGAATTCCAACCCTGGAGGAAGGGGGGGGGGGATCAAATCTCCCAACACTCTGATCGAAACTGCCAGGGAGTGTTGTTCCAGTGGGGTCGAGTGCTGCAGGGTCAAGCTGATAATGTCTCCGAGCAGCGACTGAATATCACCATCCAGTCCTGCAGCAGAGACCTCACTCACAGCTTTGCCATCTTCTGCAGTTTTGCAAGAATTGACAGTTGCTTGGGGATCTCCGGGGCAGCTTTACCATCCTTAGCCACCCGCTTCCCCTTCCTCTTTGGAGCTATGGTCAAAGAAAGAAAACTTCAAGCAAGAAAAGAAACGCCACCACTTCGATTCAACTGTGTGCCGCCATCTTGGTCACGCCCCAGACTCTGCATTTTTGAGCATTAAATCTCAGCTGCCTAGTGCTTAGAGCAGCATCCTGATAACCAAGAGAGCAGGGTTTGATTCCCACTGGTATTCCTTGTGGCCTTGGGCAAGTCACTTTACCCTCATAAGAACATAAGAAATGTCATAGTGGGTCAGACCAAAGTCCATCAAGTCTAGTATCTTGTTTCCAAGAGTGGCCAATCCAGGTCACTAGTGCCTGTCCCGATGTAAGTAGTGGATTTCCCAAGTCCTCTTTAATGATGGTTTATGTATCTTTCCTCCAGAACTTGTCCAAACCTTTTTAAACCCAACTACACTAATAGCTTTTATTATGTCCTCCGGTAACAAATTCCAGAGTATGATTACACGTTGAGTGAAAAAATATTTTCTCTTATTAGTCTTAAATGTGTGTTCCCTAGTCTTTCTACTTTTTGATGGAATAAAGAACCAATCTATATTTACCAGTTCCACTCCATTCATTTATAGTCCTCTATCATATCTCTCCTTAGCTGTCTCTTTTCCAAGTTGAAGAACTCTAACCTTTTAAGCCTTTCCTTATAGGGGTATCCTTCCATCCCCTTTACCATTTTGCCATAACTGCACTTGACCACCTTAAATTTCATCTGCCATTTGGACATCCAGGCTTCCAATTTATCAAAGTCCTCTTGCAATTTTTCACAATCCTCTTGTGTTTTAACAACTTTGAATAATTTTGTGTCTGAATATGTTAAAATGCAGCAGGCCCAGCATAGATCCCTGCGGTACTCTACTATACACCTTTCTCTATTGAGAAAATTGACAATTTAGCCCTACTCTTTGCTTTCTATCTTTTAACCAGTTCCTGATCCACAATAGTACACTGCCTCCTATCCCATGACTTTTTAATTTCGCCAAGAGTCTCTCATGAGAGACCTTGTCAAAGGGTTTCTGAAAATTCAGATACACTGTATCGACTGGCTCATCTTTGTCTACTTGTTTATTCACAGCTTCAAAAAAATATAACGGATTAGTAAGACAAGATCTCCCTTTGCTAAATCCATGTTGGCTTACCTACATGTTCAGTACTTTTATTCTTTATAATAGGTTCTACCATTTTGCCCAGTACTGTTGTCAGGCTCATTAGTCTGTAGTTTCCTGTATCAACCCTGGAACCTTTTTTAAAAATTGGCATTACATTGGCCATTCTCCAATATTAAGGTACTACAGATGATTTTAATGATAGCTTACAGATTACTAATAGTAGGTCTGTAGTCTCATATTTCAGTTCTTTCAACACCCTTAGATGTATACCATCTGGTCCAGGCGATTGCTACTTTTTAGTTTATCAAATAGTTGTACTACATCTTCCTGGTTTATCAAAATTTGTTTCAATTCTTCTGATACATCACTTTCAAATATCATTTCAGGCATGGGTAACTTTGCTACATCTTCTTCAGTAAAGACTGAAGAAAAGAATTCATTCAGGCTCTCCGCTATGGCCTTGACTTCTCTTAGCGCCCCTTTTACTCCTCTATCATCCAATGGTTCAACTGACTCTCTCACACAGTATCTGCTATGAATGTACTTGAAAAAGATATTATTGTGTGTTTTTATTTCCAAGGCAAGCTTTTTTTCAAATTCTCTCTTTGCCTACCTTATCAATGCCTTGCATCTAACTTGCCAGTGCTTATTTTGTTTCTGTTGTTCATCATTTGACTCCTTTTTCCATATCCTGAAAGATGCTTTTTTGGCTAGAACAGCCTCTCTGACCTCACCTTTAAACCATGCTGGCAGCTTTTTGGCCTTCTTTCCATCTTTCTTAAAACATGGAATACATGTGGTCTGAGCTTCCAAGATAGTATTTTTAAGCAACACCCATGCTTGATATAAACCTTTAACCTTTGCAGCTGCTCCTTTTAGTTTACATTATGTTCATTGTAAACCATCTTGAATCGAAGAAAGACGGTATATAAAAACTGTTAAATAAATAAATAAATAAATATCATGACCCATGTGACTCAGGTAGGGATACGGTTCTGTGGCTGCTTGTCAAGAATTTCCAGCATAACTGGCTGAAGAGCCTCTTGCTGGTTGATGCTCACGCCTTCTTGCCCTTCTCCTGCTTCCAGATTGGTTCTAGTGTGTGTAAGTGTGTGTACATGCACAACAAAAATGAAGTTCACAAATGGCAATGTAGGAAAATTTAGCAAACATGCACTGACAGACAATTGATCACAGAATAAACCGAACTGGGCAATTTTCATCAATTTTTCCATTTGTACAAAAACTAATGCGAATGCCTAATATTGTTTGCTAATGATTTTGGGCGCTATTTTAGAAGCCTTATTCACAATTTCCATGTGGAAAATCAGGTATTTACACGTGGAAATGGTACTTTCATAAAGGGTTAAATCTGCACATTAATGTCCTTAAAATGTAGAAATTGCTAGGGGGTATGTCATGGATGGATAGGGCGTGGTCTGAGCAGGTCAAAAATCTAGGGGACTGGATTTAGTTAACACATTTTCTCCAAAGTTCAAGGCATAGCAGTCAGGTACAGTAGATATTTTTCCTCTCCATAAAGGGCATAAAATCCCAAGGGGCTCTTGTACTAAAATGCAGTAAGATTTTATGCCTACCACACGTTAAGTGCTAAAATGAATATGTGATAAGTGCGAAGCCTCGGCGGTCATTCTGGGGGCTTGACCAGCATGTCCCTATCAGTTACCATGAAGGCAAGCTCCTTAGTGAGCGGTCTGCCCTTGGCACTTACCATGGGAGCACCTATCACCACTATTGAGGTGCACCAACATTAACTGCCGCATTGGCAATTAACCCATGCTACTGGTGCCTGTGCTCATTGCATGTGAAGTCAACACCCACTGTCCACCAGACCCTGCCCCATCGCATGATGCACAGAAAATATGTGTTTCACCACCTGGTAACAATTACCATGGGCCTGCGCTGAACATCTGCTAACTGAAAATGCACTTTAGTAAAAGGGCCCCTAGATTTGTACCTGAGGCAATGGAGGGTTAAGTGACTTGTCCAAGATCACAAGGAGCAGCAGTGGAATTCAAACCTGACTTCCCTGGATCTCAGCCTGTTGTTCTCACCATGAATCTACTCCTCCACTCCTCCTACATATGTATTCTCATTTCACATAAGAACATAAGATATGCAATACTGAGTCAGACCAAGGTCCATCAAGCCCAGTATCCAGTGGCCAATGTAGGTCACAAGTACTTAGCAGTTTCCCAAAAAGACACACAGGTTCCATAGTGCTTGTACTGGGGCAAGCAGTGGATTTCCCGGGTCCCCTTTAATAATGGTTTATGGACCTTTCCTCCAGGAACTTGTCCAAACCTTTTTTAAACCCAGCTACACTAACAACTTTTACTACATCCTCCAGTAACAAATTCCAGAGTTTGATTATGTGTTGAGTGAAAAAATATTTTCTCTTATTAGCCTTAAATGGGTTACACTGTAGCTTCATTGCATGTCCCCTAGTCTTTTTACATTTTAATGACGTAGACAATCAATCTGCATTTACCCGTTTCATGTGTATTAGCAAAATTGTCCATGTTGGGATTTGCAGCTTTTTCCTTGCACACGTAGTTTTTAAAAAGTTCTCATTTCATGCAGCTCTTTACAAAAGGAATTAAGGGGATTATCTTCCTTAATCCTCTGTTGTCCATTTCTCCCTCCAAATTGAAATGGATTAAAGATAGCAGCTCTGAAGTTGATAGATGACATTTAAATATGGGGGGGGGGGGGGTTGAAAAATACCACCTTACACATGTCATGAAATACAAGCTCACATATGTATGTGCGACATATTGTCGAGTTGCTTCCACTGAATTTTCCTACATGTAGATTTGTAAAAAGGCTCCTTTGGCTCTATATGTATACTCAGGCATTCCTGCACATCTTCATACTTATTTTAGAAAAGGCTTCACATTTTCCGAGCTTTTTCTATAATATTGCCAGAATTATGGATGTCCCAACCTTGATGTCTCAATTCCAGTCACCACACACTATCCAAAATTTGTCTTCGCGAATGTTTGGAATCCCTCTAATACAGTGATGTGTAGAACGGAATATAAATTCACTAAACAAAATGAAAAGAAAACAAAATGTCTATGGCTACTTCATCTCCGTGGAGAGGTTCAAAGTGAAGAGGTATGCGCGTCCTTTCCCCTTGTGACCTGGGACAAAGTCTCTGGGTTAAAAGTACCTGATGGGCTGAAAATGGCTTGTTAATGAGGCAATTTTCAAACAGCACACATTGCATTGAAAATGCAATCCCCATGTATTATTTTCCTCCCATTATCCAAACATAGTCCTGGGGATGCTTCCTTCAATTTCTGCTAAACGTATGTGTGTTGTGGAAGCCCACATATGGGTTAAAGGAGGGCGATTTTCAGACAGTTCCTTTATTCAGCTCACTTGCTATTTACCCATGTGAACATCTTCTGAAAGTTTCCCTGCTAACTGATATCACATCAGCATTTGGTATCATACTGTAGCATTGCAGCTATGACCCACTTGTTATAATCATTTCTGAAGAGGTCGATTTTAAGGCCAGATATACTAAGCATATTTTAAACATAGACTCCAAATGGGAAAAGCCTCTGCACATCTGGCTCTTAATCTAAAATGCAAAATGAATTAAAAGACATTTGTTAGTGCTGGACAAACCACCTGTCCCCTTTAGAAGGAAAAATAAACCAGATACTGGCGATGTTGTGGCACACTAAGTGCCTGTTTCAGGGGTTATTTGAGGTCCAAAGTGTCACATAATATATCACCTGAAGTATTTCTTTCTTGGTTGAATGCAGTGTATCTCAGAATCCTATTTTATGCATGAGATACTGTTTATAAATGTGTCCTCCTTCACTCTGTACAGCACATCTCTTAAGATCATTATTCATATGTAAGCACTGGGAAGCACAGTGGTCTCGAGAGCATAGGGAATGGAGGAAATGGGGGGTGGAGTGAGGGTGGAAGACAAAAAAAATGTGAATGATGGCAAGGAGGGAGAGGTAAAGACAAAGGGAGATTGGAGGAGATGGGAGAACATTGAAGGAGGTGAGAGTAAAGGGAGAATGGTTGGGAGACGTGAGGGGGCAAGTTGAAGACAGAGTAAGCATTGGAATGATTAGGGGAGTGGAAAGATAATTGAAAGAATCAGATGAGGTGGGAAGTGGGAGGTATGGAAGGATAAAAGAGGCCCATAGATAGAGATAGATGACAGAGAGGAGATGAGAAAGAGTTAGGGGGGTATAGGGGACAGTGAGAACTGGAGATCAAGGAGGAGGAATGTAATCTAGCTTTCAGTGGATAGAGGAAGAAAGAGAGAAATAAAGAAAAATGAGATCAAAAGTAAAGATCAGTGTCAGAGAGAGAAAGAGTTGAAGGGCATAAATAGCTCAACCAGAGTTCTTTGCTTCTCAGTCTTGAAGGACTACAAAAGGGAACTGCTACTTCTGGAGAGAGATCTGCAATTGTAAGTATTTACTTCTGGGAATTTTTCTAAATCTTGGGGAAAAAGGAATCATTTAGATTAAAGCTGATTAATCTGTGAACCCAGTGTATTTGTTAAATCAGTCAGGGCCTAGTAGCAGCAAAGGGCTTTCAGTTTAAATTTAAAACACAGAAGAGAGCTTTCTGGTTAAATTTAGAACTGGTCACATTTTACCTTAGAAGCACAGGACAGGGTACTGTGTAGCAGCCTGCTTTTAAGAAGTCTTCTTTCCCTCCCTCCCTCCCCGACACCCACCCACCCTTGGGATAATCATAGCTTTATAGGTGCTTAAACCTCTTAAAGGAAAGGAGGTGCCATATTCACTCTCAGGTGCAGCTGTTTATTCTCATCAGCATACATTAAGGACCTGAGACTAATTAAACTTCAGGTGAACAAAGTACATTAAACATATTAGGTATAATTAGCTTCTTTTGTGTTTCTTCAAGATAAAAATGCATTGTTACGTCTGTTTCTAAAGAAAACTGATATTTCCTTTTTAGGGGGCAAGATCCAGATTTTTCCGGATCTGTCTCGTTGGACACAAGTCCGTAGAAAAAAAATTTTGGAACTCCGCACTGAGGTGGTATCACTCAATGCAAAGTTTCAATTAAGATTTCCTTCTAAATGTATTGTTTATTTTCAGAATTCTGTATACCATTTCTTTGAACCTTCTCAATTACGCTTCTTTTTGGATGCTAAGAAGTTATAGGGCTGATTGGGGTTTGACTGGAGCGGAGGGTCATTGTTGGGGCAATATAATTATGTGCTTTGCCATTTGTTCTGTTATATCTTGTGTTTTTTTTTTCATTTTCTTTTTACTTATCCACCCCTCTGGATTTCTGATTCTTAGATCTCTCCCTTTTGTGGACTATTTAGTATTTGGTCTTTGGGGTTCTTTTATTGCTATGGGTTTATTATTATCCTCCGTATTGTTTTTGCTAGACCAATACTTGTACTTCTTGTTTCCAAGTTTTGCTTGGTGTTTTGTAAAACTTGATAAATAATAAAATAAAACATATTAGGTATAGTTTTATTAGTATAAGTATCCCCAGCAACACTTAGGGGTATGTTTACTAAACTGCGTTAGTGTGATTCGCGTTAGGAGCTGCGTTAGTAGAAGAAATGCCAAAAAAGGACATGGGCGGTACATCGTTACCAATAACGCGCGTTAAGGTGCGTTATAAGGCGCCGCGCAGCAACGATCGTTACAGGGCGCGTTACTGCGCGTTAAGCTTAAGAAGGTGCGCTGACACCCAAATACAGAAACAGAGCTGTAGCACAATGGTTACTACACAGAATGATAGTACAAGGGTCATGGGTTTGATTCCCCAGTGTGCCTAATGAATAAGGCTGGCTGAGGTGTCATGTGTAACCCTTTGAAGGCCTACTATAATATTTTATTCTGCAGCCGGGTTAAAGCTTGCATATGTCAGGAAAATTGTGCCCTTCTTATTCATTATGTTCCAATAGTGACATTCCCTCTGACATGGTCATGTATTATATACCATTTGATAGGAATATTTAGGCAGAAGTTTGGATCCCGAAAGTGTTGGGCTTGGCCTGGAAAGGGTTAAGTATTGGGCTGTGAGGAAGTTTAGTTGTACTTTAATAGTGCTGCCAGCAAACACACCCTCACAGTGGCGTAACCTAAGGTGCCACATAAGGCACCCTAGAAGGCACTCCATAGGGCACATTATAAAGTGCGCTGTCTGCCAAGGCACCCTATAATGTCCCCTATAGGACACCATATAAGGCACCTTATAAGGCGCTTTATAGGGCACCGTATAAGGCGCCCTATAGGGTGCCTTATGAGCCACCTTAAGGTGACAGTACCCTGAGGGTGGTTCTGCTGGCAGCACTAATATACAATAAAAATAGACCATGCCTAAGACAGCCCTATCAATGAACCCCACTGTGGGTTTTGAACCCATGACCTCTGGCTCCATGGGTAGTGAAGTAACCAGTGGGCTAGAGCTGCTAACAAATATCTGGCTGGCTACAGGAGGACTGCACGGCACCACACCCACATTCTGCTGTGGTTACCAGGATAGGGTCAACCCATCCGTACCCAGGATGCACAGCACATGTAAATCAGCAGTCTACAGATGATCACAAGATGGGGTATGCACCCCACAGCACCTCAGCCTGGTAGGGGGTGCCGAAGGTGTGTGTTAGTGGCACAGAGTAGCTACAGACCGTCACAGTGTACGGGTCCTGTGCTCATCCTGAGGGAGAGGTATGGTGCCCAGCATCATTCGCACAGCACCTGGCTGTGCTGAGATAGGCTATGCTGCAGGTCCCCATCAGTGCCAATGTGTAGTCCTTGCAAACACCCCTAGGATATGCCTGTGTTCATCTGTATGTCACATCTAGCCCTTGTGGACTATGATGCACCCAGAAAAGTGCATACCCTGTGTGGGTGCCATGGTTATATGATGTAAGTGAAGGGGGGTGTTGAGACCCACAGGGAGATTACATACCACCACCCAACGCACCCTCTGGGGCTCAGGGTGGGGGAGAGGATCTCCCGCCAACAGAGCCACTTTCTACCCCCCTGCAATGGTGGCAGTAGAGGGGACCATCACCCCAGTCCTGCTAGGGATCAAACACCCTACAGGGCAGGCAATGCAGAGCAGTACACATCCATAACGCAATAGCAAACAGAAGGTCTGGATATGCTCAGCTGCCCCCCACCATTATCTGACATTCTCCAGCAGCAAGCCTACAGCCGCTGCACCCTGCAAGGTGTTCCAGCAAGACACATACTAGCTGCAGACATTCCGCGAGCTAGTCCATAGTGCATGGTCCTGGAGGAGATGCACGTACCCAGAACGGGGATATCAGCATACACATCAAGCAGATAGATCAGTGATTGGGCCCCAAAATAAAACCCATAAATAACACATGAGAGAAATGCTATATAGCACTATGGGAGAACCTAGCCATGCCATGGTTACTGCTCAGTCAGGGTGAGAGTGACCTCCCAGCAGGACATGCTATGGCCAACCTGTCCGTGCAGGTGGTACTGGGCACTTCAATGTCCGAGCCATTGCCCTATGCCCTGTGCAGATGCGGCCAGGCCAGGCCACCCTATCCAGGCTATTCCCACGGTACCTTGCTCCTCATTATGCACATTGGCAGGCCAATACTGGCAACAGTGCTAGCAGTGTGGGCTGTGGAGGGTGTTGGCAGCCACCACACACTGGATAGACAGACACACACTCCCCACACCTATGCCAGCATTGTGCAACTATAGAGGTGTTGCGCAGCCCAGGCCACCACACCAGTCCTGGGCACAGTGCAGGCATGGCTATGGTACGCAATACTGTAGGAGTCACTCCCCAGATTGGTAAACACTGTCAGACACAAGACCTGTAGCACACTCCACAGACATCAGAAAGGTTGCTATGATGCAGCTCACTCCGAAAATTGTACTTAACCTAGGAATTGCTATCTGCCAGTAATCATAGCAACCTTTTGATAGCTGTGTACCATATTCCCAGGTTTAGGGTGGCATTACTAAGGTATGCAAGTGCTAGTATTGGGAGATGCACGCAGAGCCCAAAGTCCTGCCTCTCCAGGAGGCTTTGGATAATGGGGCCTGTGGGAGCGGCTGTGTCTGCCCCTGTTGGCTGCTGCTTTACGGCAGAGGTTCCCAACTCTAGTCCTGCGGTGCAAAACACTGTTCGGGTTTTCATGCTGTCCCTCATGAATATGCATGAGATACATCTGCATACCATGGGGGTGGCGCATAGAAATGCAGCACAGGCATCTTTATCAGAGGCAGCATGGAACCTGAATGGTGTTTGGCCCTCCAGGACTGCATTTGGGAGGCTCTGCTCTAGATAATGTGCATGTTTATGGTGTCTGTGCTCTGTAGGGTAAAATGTAGGTGTTTTGGGCATGTTTACGTCATCTGCAAGAAAGGTTCTGTCTGTATTAGCACGTTATAGTAGTGGGTAAAATATGAGGACTGGGTTGGCGGAAACCAAAGCTGGGACTTGAACCTGTGATCTTCTGCTTCTGAATACACTGGTTTTGTGCACTGCACCACCATGTTAACACAGAGATGGTGCATTCCCTGGTGATACCATGACTGTTGGTCAGAAAGGGCCTGTCTGTTGCAGTGCATGGCACCCACCTACACAGGGCTAGGCCACGGTCTGCTCTGGGCAGCTGCCACTGCCCCCTCCACCACCAGTATCCCTCAGTCACCATGCTGACATGCCCTTCTGCTGGTGGAGCATGTGGTGCGCAGTCTCAGGCCATCCAGTGTGCAGGTAGGTGGCTGCCTATGGTGCGGATTCAGGGGTAGGGGTGCCTGCATAGACGTCCACGCTCCCCCCCAGCCCCGCCTGCCAATGTTCCGTGCCCTTGGGGGTAGCTGTTGGGTACTATCCCCTGTGACACTTTGGGAAACACACTCGTGCCCATGTTGGGCCTTCAGCAGTTGCTGTCTGGCTGCTCCGCTGTTTCAGCATTCATATGGGCCACCTAGGCATCACCCTAGTCCGCAGTGTGGCCCAGCTCCACTACAGCATGTGCCGCCTGCGGCCCTCTGTATCCCCTTCTCCGGTATCTGTCCAGTTGTCGTTCTGACATGCCCGCCCTGATGTTGCGGGACATGTGCATGCCATAGGAACCCTGTCCGATGGTGGGGAAAATCCTGAGTAGCGCTATTTCACTGTGGGCTCATTCACCTTGTATGGGGACGGCGTATAGACCCTTCCACGATTTATGTCTGTTCTATGGAGCTTACTCGGGGGTGGAGGGGTTGATGTTTCTCATTGATACCACTATTGGCCAGCTTGGTTCTTGTTTTTTTTCCAGTTTGTTGGGGTCATTTTCAGTGTTTCTGTGCCCTTTTGTTCTGTGCACATGTATCACACTTATCACTGTTTTTTGGTTTCCCTGCCTGGGCTGTACATTGCTGACACTGAAATGGTTTCTCTCCCCTGTAATGTGCATTTAACGGCAGGTTTTCATTCGCGTTGGAATTCAGCTCTGAAAATCAGCGCGTTAGTGTGAGGGGAGCCTCTCCCCGCCCACTCTCCGCCCACTGACCCCTTCTCTCCACCCTCTCTCCACCTTCTGCGGTGTTTTACCGTGCCGGGGAGCATTACGATCGTTAGCGCATCATAACGCGCGTTATGATGCGCTAACGATCGTTAAAGCATCATAACGCGCGTTATTCACGATTACCGCAGTTTAGTAAACATACCCCTTAGTAAGTAAAGAACTTAAATATCTAAACACAACCTTAAAACTAAGATGCAGACAGCAGTCCAGCATCGAGATGGGGGTTTTCCAGTCTTTTGCATTGAGTGTCACATGTATGATTTTCTCCCAGTTGGTGAGGGGACTTACATGTGCACAAGGTGCAAGGAGCTCTTTGCTCTCAGGGAATGAGTCCGATCTCTGGAGGAAAGAGTAGCAGACTTGGAAGACATAAGGAAGACAGAGATGTACATAGATGAGACCTACAGGGATATAATCCTGAAGTCCCAAACTCCAGTCTGGCAGCATCCCTGTAGCCATGGAGGTCATGTGACAGGATAGCATCACCCTGGTGTGGCAGGAAGTGATCCTATAGCTATGACCTGTCCTCCAGGTGAAGTAAAACCCTCTCGCACCAAGGAGGTTTCTCCAGGGCCATGTGCCCATGAAGGAAGGGTTAGGACAGCCATTATAGTTGGTGATTCGATCATTAGGCATGTAGATAGTGGGGTGGCTGATGGACATGAGGATTGCCTTGTAACATGCCTGTCTGGTGCAAAGGTAGTGGACCTCACGTGCCACCTAGACAAGGTCTTAGATAGTGCTGGGGAGGAGTCTGCTGTCTTGGTACATGTCGGTACCAATGACATAGGAAAATGTGGTTAGGAAGTTCTGGAGGCTAAAGTTAGGCTTTTAGGTAGGAAGATGAAATCCAGAACGTCCAGGGTAGCATTCTCCAAAATGCTTCCCGTACCACGCGCAGGACCCAAAAGGCAGGCAGAGCTCCGGAGTCTCAATGCATGGATGAGACAATGGTGCAAGGATTAGGTTTTTGTATTTGTTAGGAACTGGGGAACATTCTGGGGAAAGGAGGGGCTCCTCTGAATAGATGGGCTTCACCTTAACTGGGATGGAACGAGGCTGCTGGCATTAACCTTTAAAAAGGAGATAGAGCAGCTTTTAAACTAGATTATAGGGGAAAGCCGACAGTCGCCCAGGAGTGGATGGTTTGGAACAATGTATCCTTGAAGGATACTACCAAAAAAATGAAGTTAGGGCACATCAGCAAAGAGGTTCCAATAAAGACAAAGGCAGCCCAAATGCCCTTGGGTACGGAGCAGGCAGAGCTTAAAGATTCCAAATTACCCCTGCCTACCGATAACCAGATTAATATGAATAAAATACAGTCTCTAAAATGCTTGTATGCAAATGCTAGAAGTCTAAAAAATAAGATGGGAGAGTTAGAATATATAGCACTAAATGAGAAGTTAGAACATAAGAACATAAGATATGCCATACTGGGTCAGACCAAGGTCCATCAAGCCCAGTATCCTGTTTCCAACAGTGGCCAATCTAGGTCATACGTACCTAGCAGTTACCCCAAAAGACACAGGTTCTGCAATGCTTGTACTAGGTCAAGCATTGATATCCTGGGTCCCTTAATAATGGTTTATGGACCTTTCCTCTAGGAACTTGTCCAAAACTTTTTTAAACCCAGCTACACTAACAGCCTTTACTACATCCTCCGGTAACAAATTTCAGAGTTTGATTACACGTTGAGTGAAAAAATATTTTCTTTTATTAGTCTTAAATAGTTTACCCTGTAGCTTCATTGCATGTCCCCTAGTCTTCCTATATTCTGATAACAAACAGTCGATCTACGTTTACCCGTTCCACTCCGTTCATTAATTTATAGACTTCTATCATATCTCCCCTCAGTCGTCTCTTTTCCAGGTTAAAGAGCCCTAACCTTTTTATCCTTCCATCCCCTTTACCATTTTGGTGGCTCTTCTCTGAACCTTTTCTAATAACGCTATATCCTTTTTAAGATACCACCACCACAACCTTGGCAAAAACTAGAGGTGCTGTAGCAAGACCGAAGGGCAGGGCCCGACACTTAAGTGCCCCCTGGGCACCGTGAACCATAGAAACAGTTGTCAAGTGGGATATGTAAATAGGCCTCTGTCAAGAGAAGTCAGAAACTCTCCATAACAGACTGCACTTTAGGGCCCTGTTGACCCCTTTCAGATCGAGAATGGGGTGCCAGGACCCTTCCTTCTTGGGAACCACAAAATTGATGGAATACCAGCCCAAGCCTCAGTCTGCATGTGGGACTGGGACAATCATCTCCAGGCTCAGCAAGCACCTGAGCATCTCCTCTAGCGCCTGAGCCTTCATGGAGGCCTAACATGTTAGACATGATTGGTATCTCAGAGACATGGTGGAAGGAGGACAACCAGTGGGACACTGTCATACCTGGGTAAAAACTATATCGTAATGATAGATCTGATTAAATTGGTGGAGGGGTTGCGCACTATGTTAGAGAGGGCATTGAGTCACATAGTACTCAAGTTTTGCAGGAAACCAAATTCGCTGTAGAATCTCTATGGATTGAAATTCCATGTAAATAGGGGAAGGTGATGGCAGTGGGGTTGCACTATCGACCGCCTGGCCAGAATGAACAAATGGATGATGAAATTCTCAAAGAAATCAGGGAAGCTAACAAAAGTTACAGAACAGTAATAATAATGGGTGATTTCAATTACCCCGGTATTGACTGGGTCAGTGTCACAGCAGGACATGCTAGGGAGATAATGTTTCTAGATGAAATAAATGACTACTTCTTGGAGCAGCTGGTTCATAAACCATCCAGAGGGGGAGCCATTTTCCTTAGTGGAACACCAGATCTGGTGCAAGCGATAAGGGTGTTGGGGCCACTTGGCAATTGTGATCATAGCATGATAGCGGTTGATTTAATTAATGGAGGAGGAATGGTAAGGAAATCCACAGTACTACCTTTTAACTTTCAAAAGGGAGACTATAATAAATGAGGAAAATAGTTAAGAAAAAACTAAAAGGAGCAGTTCCAAAGGTTAAAGACTTACATCAAGCTTGGGTGTTGTTTAAAAATAATATCTTGGAAGCCCAGACCAGCTGTATTCCACACTTTAAGAAAAGTGGAAGGAAGTCGAAAAAACTGCCAGCATGCTTTAAAGGTGAGGTCAGAGAGACTGTTGTTGCCAAAAAAGCATCTTTCAGGAAATGGAAAAAAGAGCCAAATGACGAAAACGGGAAACAGCACAAGCACTGGCAAGTTAAATGCAAGGCATTGATAAGGCACGCAAAGAGAGAATTTGAGAAGAAACTTGCTGTGGAAGCAAAAACGGATAATAAAGACTTTTCCAAGTACATTTGTAGCAAAATCCCTGTGAGTCAGTTGAACCATTAGATGATAGAGGGGTAAAAGGGGCAGTAAGAAGGGGACAAGGCTATAGCAGAGAGGCTGAATGAATTCTTTGCTACCATCTTTACTGAGGAAGATGTAGGGATGTTACTCATGACTGAAATGGTATTTAAAAGTGATACTGTGGAAGAAATAAAGAAATATTGATACACCGGGAAGATGTATTACAACTATTTGATAAACTGAAAAATAGCAAATCACCTGGACCGAATGGTATACATCCAATGGTGTTGAAAGAACTGAAATATGAGATTGCAGACCTGCTATTAGTAATCTGTGAACTATCATTAAAATCATTGGTAATACCTGAAGATTGGAGGATGGTCAATGTAACGCAAATTTTTAAAAAGGGTTCCAGGGGTGATCTGGGAAACTATAGACTGGTGAGCCTGACGTCAGTACTGGGAAAAATGGTAGAAACCATCATAAAGAACAAAATTAGTGAACATGTAGATAGCCATGGCTTAATGGGAGACAGCCAACATGTCTTTAGACAAGGAATATCTTGTCTTACTAATCTGTTATGTTTTTTGAAGATGTGAATAAACAGGAATTTATTTATTTAATACTCTTATATACCGCGCTATTCAACATCAGTGCGGTTTACATGGAACGTCAAAGAGTTTTTACAGTGGGGTTACACCGTAAATTACAGATACCAGGGCAGGCAATGCAGAGCAGTACACATCCATAACGCAATAGCAGACAGAAGGTCTGGAAATACTCAGCTGTCCCCCACCATTATCTGACATTCTCCAGCAGCAAGCCTACAGCCGCTGTACCCTGCAAGGTGTTCCAGCAAGACACATACTAGCTGCAGACAGTCCGCCAGCTAGTCAATAGTCCTGGAGGAGATGCACGTACCCAGAACAGGGATATCAGCATACACACCAAGCCGATAGATCAGTGATTGGGCCCCAACATAAAACCCATAAATAACACATGAGAGAAATACTATATAGCACTATGGGGGAACCTAGCCATGCCATGGTCACTGCTCAGTCAGGGTGAGAGTGACCTCCCAGCAGGACATGCTATGGCCACCCTGTCCGTGCAAGTGGTACTGGGCACTACAATGTCCGAGCCATTGCCCTATGCCCTGTGCAGATGCGGCCAGGCCAGGCCACCCTATCCAGGCTATTCCCATGGTACCTTGCTCCTCATTATGCACATTAGCAGGCCAATACTGGCAACAGTCCTAGCAGTGTGGGCTGTGGAGGGTGTTGGCAGCCACCACACACTGGATAGACAGACACACACTCCCCACACCTATGCCAGCATTGTGCAACTATAGAGGTGTTGGGCAGCCCAGGCCACCACACCAGTCCTGGGCACAGTGCAGGCATGGCTATGGTACGCAATACTGTAGGAGTCACTCCCCAGATGGTAAACACTGTCAGACACAAGACCTGTAGCACACTCCACAGACATCAGAAAGGTTGCTATGATGCAGCTCACTCCGAAAATTGTACTTAACCTAGGAATTGCTATCTGCCAGTAATTATAGTAACCTCTTGATAGTGTGTACCATATTCCCAGGTTTAGGGTGGCATTACTAAGGTATGCAAGTGCTAGTGTTGGGAGATGCACGCAGAGCCCAAAGTCCTGCCTCTCCAGGAGGCTTTGGATAATGGGGCCTGTGGGTGCGGCTGTGTCTGCCCCTGTTGGCTGCTGCTTTACGGCAGAGGTTCCCAACTCCAGTCCTGCGGTGCAAAACACTGTTCGGGTTTTCATGCTGTCCCTCATGAATATGCATGAGATACATCTGCATACCATGGGGGTGGCGCATAGAAATGCAGCACAGGCATCTTTATCAGAGGCAGCATGGAACCTGAATGGTGTTTGGCCCTCCAGGACTGCATTTGGGAGGCTCTGCTCTAGGTAATGTGCATGTTTATGGTGTCTGTGCTCTGTAGGGTAAAATGTAGGTGTTTTGGGCATATTTATGTCATCTGCAAGAAAGGTTCTGTCTGTATTAGCACGTTATAGTAGTGGGTAAAATATGAGGACTGGGTTGGCAGAAACCAAAGCTGGGACTTGAACCTGTGATCTTTTGCTTCTGAATACACCGGTTTTGTGCACTGCACCACCATGTTATCACAGAGATGGTGCATTCCCTGGTGATACCATGACTGTTGGTCAGAAAGGGCCTGTCTGTTGCAGTGCATGGCACCCACCTACACAGGGCTAGGCCACGGTCTGCTCTGGGCAGCTGCCACTGCCCCCTCCACCACCAGTATCCCTCAGCCACCATGCTGACATGCCCTTCTGCTGGTGGAGCTTGTGGTGCGCAGTCTCAGGCCATCCAGTGTGCAGGTAGGTGGCTGCCTATGGTGCGGGTTCTGGGGTAAGGGTGCCTGCATAGACGTCCACGCTCCCCCCCAGCCCCGCCTGCCAATGTTCCGTGCCCTTGGGGGTAGCTGTTGGGTACTATCCCCTGTGACACTTTGGGAAACACACTCGTGCCCATGTTGGGCCTTCAGCAGTTGCTGTCTGGCTGCTCCGCTGTTTCAGCATTCGTATGGGCAACCTAGGCATCACCCTAGTCCGCACTGTGGCCCAGCTCCACCACAGCATGTGCCGCCTGCGGCCCTCTGTATCCCCTTCTCTGGCATCTGTCCAGTTGTCGTTCCGACATGCCCGCCCTGATGTTGCGGGACATGTGCACACCATAGGAACCCTGTCCGATGGTGGGGAAAACCCTGAGTAGCGCTATTTCACTGTGGGCTCATTCACCTTGTATGGGGACGGCGTATAGACCCTTCCACGATTTATATCTGTTCTATGGAGCTTACTCGGGGGGGGGGGGAGGGGTTGATGTTTCTCATTGATACCACTATTGGCCAGCCTGGTTATTGTTTTTTTCCAGTTTGTTGGGGTCATTTTCAGTGTTTCTGTGCCCTTTTGTTCTGTGCACATGTATCACACGTATCACTGTTTTTTGGTTTCCCTGCCTGGGCTGTACATTGCTGACACTGAAATGGTTTCTCTCCCCTGTAATGTGCATTTAACGGCAGGTTTTCATTCGCGTTGGAATTCAGCTCTGAAAATCAGCGCGTTAGTGTGAGGGGAGCCTCTCCCCGCCCACTCTCCGCCCACTGACCCCTTCTCTCCACCTTCTGCGGTGTTTTACCGCGCTGCGGAGCATTACGATCGTTAGTGCATCATAACGCGCGTTATGATGCGCTAACGATCGTTAAAGCATCATAACGCGCGTTATGATGCGCTAACGATCGTTAAAGCATCATAACGCACGTTATTCATGATTACCGCAGCTTAGTAAACATACCCCTTAGTAAGTAAAGAATTTAAATATCTAAACACAACCTTAAAACTAAGATGCAGACAGCAGTCCAGCATCGAGATGTGGGTTTTCCAGTCTTTTGCATTGAGTGTCACATGTATGATTTTCTCCTAGTTGGTGAGGGAACTTACATGTGCACAAGGTGCAAGGAGCTCTTTGCTCTCAGGGAATGAGTCCGATCTCTGGAGGAAAGAGTAGCAGACTTGGAAGAAATAAGGAAGACAGAGATGTACATAGACGAGACCTACAGGGATATAGTCCTGAAGTCCCAAACTCCAGTCTGGCAGCATCCCTGTAGCCATGGAGGTCACGTGACAGGATAACATCACCCTGGTGTGGCAGGAAGTGATCCTATAGCTATGACCTGTCCTCCAGGTGAAGTAAAACCCTCTCGCACCAAGGAGGTTTCTCCAGGGCCATGTGCCCAAGAGGGAAGGGTTAGGACAGCCATTATAGTTGGTGATGCGATCATTAGGCATGTAGATAGTGGGGTGGCTGATGGACATGAGGATCGCCTGGTAACATGCCTGCCTGGTGCAAAGGTAGCGGACCTCACGTGCCACCTAGACAAGGTCTTAGATAGTGCTGGGGCGGAGTCTGCTGTCTTGGTACATGTCGGTACCAATGACATAGGAAAATGTGGTTAGGAAGTTCTGGAGGCTAAATTTAGGCTTTTAGGTAGGAAGATGAAATCCAGAACTTCCAGGGTAGCATTCTCCAAAATGCTTCCCGTACCACACGCAGGACCCAAAAGGCAGGCAGAGCTCCGGAGTCTCAATGCATGGATGAGACAATGGTGCAAGGATTAGGGTTTTGTATTTGTTAGGAACTGGGGAACATTCTGGGGAAAGGAGGGGCTCCTCTGAATAGATGGGCTTCACCTTAACCGGGATGGAACCAGGCTGCTGGCATTAACCTTTAAAAAGGAGATAGAGCAGCTTTTAAACTAGATAATAGGGGAAAGCCGACAGTCGCCCAGGAGTGGATGGTTCGGAACAATGTATCCTTGAAGGATACTACCAAAAAAATGAAGTTAGGGCACATCAGCAAAGAGGTTCCAATAAAGACAAAGGTAGCCCAAATGCCCTTGGGTACGGAGCAGGCAGAGCTTAAAGATTCCAAATTACCCCTGCCTACCGATAACCAGATTAATATGAATAAAATACAGTCTCTAAAATGCTTGTATGCAAATGCTAGAAGTCTAAAAAATAAGATGGGAGAGTTAGAATATATAGCACTAAATGAGAAGTTAGACAAGATTGGTATCTCAGAGACATGGTGGAAGGAGGACAACCAGTGGGACACTGTCATACCTGGGTAAAAACTATATCTTAATGATAGAGCTGATTAAATTGGTGGAGGGGTTGCGCACTATGTTAGAGAGGGCATTGAGTCACATAGTACTCAAGTTTTGCAGGAAACAAAATTCGCTGTAGAATCTCTATGGATTGAAATTCCATGTAAAAAGGGGAAGGTGATGGCAGTGGGGTTGCACTATTGACCGCCTGGCCAGAATGAACAAATGGATGATGAAATTCTCAAAGAAATCAGGGAAGCTAACAAAAGTTACAGAACAGTAATAATAATGGGTGATTTCAATTACCCCGGTATTGACTGGGTCAGTGTCACAGCAGGACATGCTAGGGAGATAAAATTTCTAGATGAAATAAATGACTACTTCTTGGAGCAGCTGGTTCATAAACCAACCAGAGGGGAAGCCATTTTCCTTAGTGGAACACCAGATCTGGTGCAAGAGATAAGGGTGTTGGGGCCACTTGGCAATTGTGATCATAGCATGATAGCGGTTGATTTAATTAATGGAGGAGGAATGGTAAGGAAATCCACAGTACTACCTTTTAACTTTCAAAAGGGAGACTATAATAAATGAGGAAAATAGTTAAGAAAAAACTAAAAGGAGCAGTTCCAAAGGTTAAAGACTTACATCAAGCTTGGGTGTTGTTTAAAAATAATATCTTGGAAGCCCAGACCAGCTGTATTCCACACTTTAAGAAAAGTGGAAGGAAGTCGAAAAAACTGCCAGCATGCTTTAAAGGTGAGGTCAGAGAGACTGTTGTTGCCAAAAAAGCATCTTTCAGGAAATGGAAAAAAGAGCCAAATGACGAAAACGGGAAACAGCACAAGCACTGGCAAGTTAAATGCAAGGCATTGATAAGGCACGCAAAGAGAGAATTTGAGAAGAAACTTGCTGTGGAAGCAAAAACGGATAATAAAGACTTTTTCAAGTACATTTGTAGCAAAATCCCTGTGAGAGAGTCAGTTGAACCATTAGATGATAGAGGGGTAAAAGGGGCAGTAAGAAGGGGACAAGGCTATAGCAGAGAGACTGAATGAATTCTTTGCTTTCATCTTTACTGAGGAAGATGTAGGGATGTTACCCATGACTGAAATGGTATTTAAAAGTGATACTGTGGAAGAAATAAAGAAATATTGATACACCGGGAAGATGTATTACAACTATTTGATAAACTGAAAAATAGCAAATCACCTGGACCGAATGGTATACATCCAATGGTGTTGAAAGAACTGAAATATGAGATTGCAGACCTGCTATTAGTAATCTGTGAACTATCATTAAAATCATTGGTAATACCTGAAGATTGGAGGATGGCCAATGTAACGCAAATTTTTAAAAAGGGTTCCAGGGGTGATCCGGGAAACTATAGACTGGTGAGCCTGACATCAGTACTGGGAAAAATGGTAGAAACCATCATAAAGAACAAAATTAGTGAACATGTAGATAGTCATGGCTTAATGGGAGACAGCCAACATGTCTTTAGACAAGGAAGATCTTGTCTTACTAATCTGTTATGTTTTTTGAAGGTGTGAATAAACAGGAATTTATTTATTTATTTATATAATACTCTTATATACCGCGCTATTCGACATCAGTGTGGTTTACATGGAACATCAAAGAGTTTTTATGGTGGGGTTACACCGTAAATTACAGATAACAGGGAGAATTAACTTGGATAACATGTTAACTACTTACACAAAAAGGTAGACAAAAGTAAGTCAGTAGACATAGTTTTTTGGACTTTCAGAAAGCCTTTGACAAGGTCCCTCATCAGAGACTTTTGGCAAAACTAAAATGTCATGGGATAGGGGGCACAGTACTATTGTGGATCAGAAACTGGTTAAAAGATAGAAAGCAGAGGGTAGGGCTAAATGGCCAATTTTCCCAATGGAAAAAGGTGAATAGTGGAGTACCCCAGGGATCTGTGCTGGGTCCACTGCTTTTTGACATATTCATAAATGACCTGGAAAAGGGAATAAAGAGTGAGGTTATCAAATTGCAGATGACACAAAACTATTTAAATTGTTAAAACACACGAGGATTGTGGAAAACTGCAAGAGGATCTTGATAAATTGAAAGACTGTGCATCCAAATGGCAGATGAAATCTAAAGTGAACAAGTGCAAAGTTATGCACCTAGGAAAGAAAAACCCAAACTATGGTTACACCATGCAAGGTTACACATTAGGAACCACCACCCAGGAAAAAGATTTAGGTGTCATTGTGGATAACATGTTAAAACCCTCCGCCCAGTGTGCAGTGGCGGCCAAGAGAGCAAATGGAATGCTAGATATCATAAGGAAAGGAATGGAAAATAAAACAAAAGATATTATAATGCCTCTGTATCGTTCCATGGTGCAACCGCATCTTGAGTATTGTGTACAGTTCTGGTCGCCATATCTTAAAAAGGATATAGCATTATTAGAAAAGGTACAGAGAAGAGCCACCAAAATGGTAAAGGGGATGTAAGGATCTCTCTATGAAGAAAGGCTAAAAAGGTTAAGGCTCTTCAACCTGAAAAAGAGACGGCTGAGGGGAGATATGATAGAGGTCTACAAATTAATGAATGGAGTGGAACGGGTAAACGTAGATTGATTGTTTACGTTATCAGAATATAAAAGAACTAGGGGACATGCAATGAAGCTACAGGGTGAACTATTTTAGACTAATAAGAGAAAATAGTTTTTTCACTCAACGTGTAATCAAACTCTGGAATTTGCTACAGGAGGATGTAGTAAAAAGCTGTTAGTGTAGCTGGTTTAAAAAAGGTTCGGACAAGTTCCTAGAGGAAAGGTCCCTAAAGCATTATCAAAAGGGACCTGGAATATCACTGCTTGACCCAATACAAGGACTGAGGAACCTGTGTCTTTTGGGGAGACTGCTAGGTACTTATGACCTAGATTGGCCACTGTTGGAAACAGGATACTGGGCTTAATGGACCTTGGTCTGACCCAGTATGGCATATCTTATGTTCTTAGGTTCTTAAACAGAAAATGGAAAGAAGATCTACAGGAGGAAATAGAGAAAGAAAAAAAGAAGAGAAAAAAGAGGTGATTAGAAAATAAAATGTCCAGTCAACAAACGTAAAATACTGTTGTAAAAGCATTGTATCTTCAATTTCGTCATTGCTATCTATATGTGAGCATTGGAAATGTGTCTCTTTTTTCGTAGTTTGAACTATGCTTGAGGCAGTGAATTTGAATTTCATTTGTTCAGTGTTACACTGCATGCAGAATCCAATTTTGGGGTTTCATTCTCTTTAAAATTTGGATTTGAATCAAGCCTTTCCATTGGTAGATATATTCAGAATATACAATATGGGCTAAATAGACTAACAGGCACTACTACTGTATTACTGCATACTAACACATATTAAATGTATATTAGTTATCACAATAATAAGCGCCTGACACTGGCATTGATGGCATTCCCATTGATGTATTACAGCAATTGGATGAAGCTGTTACCATACTTACAAGGCTCTGCCAGGAAATTTGGATGACAATCTCATGGCCAACTGACTGGAAAAGATCTGTGTTTATGCCAATACTGAAGAAAGGTGACCTGACTGACTTTGGAAATTATCGCACAATTGCTCTGATCCCACATGCCAGCAAGATTCAACTTAAGATCATTCAGCAGCGAGAACTGCCTGAAGTGCAAGCAGGGTTCAGGAAAGGGCGAGGAACGAGAGACATTATCGCAGATGTGAGATTGATCCTTGAAAAGACAAAAGAATACCAAAAGGCTATCTATATGTGTTTTATTGTGTTAACATCTTTGTTAGTGATATAGCGGAAGGGCTGTTGGGTAAGGTTTGCTTCTTTGCGGATGATACCAAAATCTGCAATAGAGTAGACACCCAGGAAGTTGTAGATAACATGAGGAGGGATCTAGCTAAGCTTGAAGAATGGTCTAGAATTCGGCAGCTTGGATTTAATGTTAAAAAATGTAAGGTCATGCATTTGGGCTGCAGCAATCCAAGGGAGCAATACAGTATAGGAGGTGAAGTATTTTTGTCCACTAAAGAAGAGCGGGACCTAGGTGTGGTTGTGTCTGATTATCTTAAAGTAGCTAAACAGGTAGAAAAGGCAACGGCAAAAGCTAGAAGGATGCTTGGGTGCATACGGAGAGGAATGGCTAGCAGAAAAAAGGAGGTGATAGTGCCTTTGTATAAGTATTTGGTGCGACCTCATTTGGAGTATAGTGTGCAATTCTGGAGACCGCACCTTCAAAAGGATATAAATAGGATGAAGTCAGTATAGAGGGTGGCTACTAAAATGGCTAGTGGTCTTCATTATAAAGCATATGAGGACAGACTTAAGGATCTTAATATGTACACCTTAGAGGAAAGGCGGGATAGAGGTGATATGATTGAGATGTTTAAATATCTCTGTGGCATAAATGCACCGGGGGAGAGCCTCTTTTGAATGAAAGCAAGTTCTGCTGCGAGGGGACATGGGATGAGAGTGAAGGGGGATAGATTCAGGAGTGATATGCGGAAATATTTCTTTACGGAAAGAGTGGTGGATCCATGGAATAGTCTCCCAGTGGAGGTGGTAGAGGTGAGGACAGTATCTGAATTCAAAAAAGCATGGGACAAACACAGAGGATATCTAAAGGAAAAAAGGGGACTGTTGTAGTTGTTGATATGGAAGGACAGACTAGATAGGCCATGTGGTCTTTTTCTGTCATCATTTTTCTGTGTTTCTAGGTTTCTATTGACTACAGCAAGGCTTTTGACTGTGTAAACCATGAGAAACTCTGGGCCACATTAAGATGCATGGGTATACCAGAACACCTGATCATTCTCTTGCACAACCTTTAATTGATTTAAGAAGCAACAGTTCGAACAGAACTAGGCGAAAGAGAATGGTTTAAAATCAGCAAAGGTGTATGACAAGGCTGCATACTTTCCACCTACGTAGGACGCTATGAAGACAACCGAGGTGTGAAGATTTGTAGAAGACTCATCAACAACCTTCGCTATGCTGATGATATCACATTACTGGCTGAAATTGAAGATAATTTGAAACATTTGCTTCTCAAGATCAAGGAACATATATTTAAAATGGGTCTGCAGCTTAACACTAGAAACCCCAAAGTGCCTCAATTGACACAAATGCCTCTTCGAAGTTGTATACCAGCGCCACTGCTAGAACCATGTCAGTCATGTTCCATGACTTTGTTAGCAAGGTCAAGATGTTCAAATATGTGCATCAAAAATTAATGACAGATGCACTACCTAGCGGGAAAATAAATTTATACCTAGAAGCCCCAAAGTAGTCAGTTGACACACTCAATTGTCTTGGATGCATCAACTGACGTACTTTGGGGCTTCTAGGTATAAATTCATGTTCCCACTAGGTGACACATCTCAATCACTGTTTTCCGTTTTACTCTGACATTACAAACAATAAACACACGATGATGTCATGTAATGACATCACGTACTGCACGTATTTAACAGATAAGTAACTTCACATTAATTGACATCTGCATTTCATGCTAAACGCAGTTGTCGTGATAATGTGTCAATTGACGCACTTTGGGGTTTCTAGGTAAAATTCCTTTTGGGGCTTCTAGTGTTAATGTTAAGAAGACAAAGATCCTGACAACTGGCAAAATCAATATGTTCATTATTGATGGAGAAGAAATTGAAATAGTTAACAGCTTTAACTTACTTGGATCAACAATCAATAAAGAAAGGCCTAGCAGTCAAGAAATCCAACGACGTATTGCTCTTGGTAGAATAGCTATGAAGGACCTAGACAAGATCCTCAAGAGCAGAGATGTCTCTCTCCATACAACAATTCAACTTGTCCAGGCTATGGCATTTTCAATAACATCATATGGATGTGAAAGTTGGCAGTGAAAAAGATAGACAGGAAGAAAATTGATGCCTTTGAATTATGGTGCTGGCGACGAATGCTGTGTATACCATGGTCTGCCCGAAGAACAAACCAGTCAGTCCTAGAGGAGATCAAACCTAAGCTTTCCTTAGAAGCTCAGATGACAAGACTTCAACTTTCATACTTTGGACATATTATGCCAAAGAGATCATTGGAGAAAGACATAATGCTTGGCAAGGAAGAAGGTCACCATAAAAGAGGAAGGCCGGCAATGAGATGGATCAATACTATAACAGCAGCTATGGATACTACTCTATCAACAATGAGTCGCTTGGCTGAAAACCGACTTAACAACAACAACAATTTATCACAAGTCCCATTCTATGCAAGAAGGCCTGTTTTACTAAAATCACACATTGCAAGCATTAGTGCACACAAATGCCATAGTACATTTTAGTAAATCTAGCCCTTTACAAAATAAAACAAAACAAAACCCTACAAAAGAAAGTCACTCAGAATATATAGATCAATTTTACTATATGGTAACAACATTAATTGCCAGGATTCAAACAACAACCCTAGCTATGAAAAAGCAGGCATTGCAAGTTTAACGCTAGGCCCTAGAATGCTAATCTACCTTCTACTAGAGAAGCAGAATAACGATAACAGATCCCTACACAGCAAGCACACACCTGGCCACATATGCAAAACACTGGCAGGTTTTCACCAAACACAGAAATTAGAAATAGAAATGTATCGATTTTTAGAAAATTGATTCTAGGATTCAAAAAGTTGTGCCTATTTCACTTCGTTTACTTTACATCTTCTAAATGCTCATACAAAACTCCTGTGCGTGGATGAGTGTCTGAAGGTGTTTCTTAAGTTTTTTTTTATATGGCGGTATAACCCTCCCCCCCCCCAAAATAAATAAATAAATAACAAGCTTTTGCCAACAATCTCAGTGCTCAGTCAACATCGTTACAAAACCACAACCAATGATGCCTCCCTCTCACTAATCCCAGCCGTCTCCCATCTTCCCTTGCAGTGTGCAAGTGCTTTGGGTGTGCTCACTGGGCTGGGACCATCGATCAAATAGGACTCACACCTGGATAAAAGTCTCACTATTACCTCTGTCTGCTTGCTCGTAAGATATACCGTCTACAGCTTCCATTATTGGCACCTCCAAACATGTCTACAGTTGGGTTACCTCACATCGAGATGCTGTAGCACAATAAAAAGACTAGCTATCCTGGCATTCAAGCCTACTGGCTTCTGTATTAGAAGGATGTATCCCAGGTTGTGCCACCTCCATGCCCATCATTTTGGCAAAAAAGTCCACGTATTGTTGCCAAAAACATCAGAATTTTCACACATTCTCACCAACAACGAATGAAGGTACTCTCCACCCCACATCCACGCCAGCACTCAGCTGATGGTCAGCCATACATCTTGCCATACACTGATGCAGGATCTTATATTCATTCTCCATTAGAATGGCAGCAATTGATGCCCAGGTTTCCACCCTATAGAACTTCTGCCATTGTTGGTCAGTTAGGGTTGCTTCCAAATCCTTTTAACAGAGCTGCATATGCTTAAAATGACGCACCCTTGAGAAAATAAGGGCCTTATAAATTCTTGCAATTGATTTTGCCCTTCCAGATACATTCTCCAGGTGTCCCTCATACAGTGTCGCAACCTTCAACAGGTTTCACTTCAAATCTCACCTGAAGAAAATAGCCCCAATTTGCCTGTACCCAAAATGGGTCCTATCTTCAAGTCCATAGTCAGACCTCAAATAGGTAAAATTAGCAAGTTTGCCATCATCCCATTGGTGATGAATCTTGATTAGTCCCTTGCCTTCCCACCAATAAAAATCCAGTTTTCCCACTCTTGGGGAAGCAATACACCCACCACACTGACATATTCAGAGTATAGGTTTTGCCAGCCAATGGAGTCCGATTCAACTGCTCCCAAAGTCTTAGGGTGTTCATCGCAATGGGATTGACATGCTCACCCCCATACCATTTTTTCTAATTGCTTCCCCCAAATGATTCGCTCTCCAATTGGACCTATGATTTCCACAGCGTGCGTATCTACTCTACTACAGAGAACATCTGCACAGCCCAATAATATTTGCTAAAGTCTGGAACAGTCATCCCTCCTCCTGGAATTGACACACTATCTTCCTGTTTACTTTGGCCTCTTCCTACATAGATACAGTATATAGAACACTTCAGCCTGAAATTTCTGCATTTCTTTGGTTGGAATTGGACTGGGAGGGTTTTGCATAAATATAAAAATCTGGGGAGGGCAATCTGCTTTACAGTTACCATCCACTCCATCTAAGACAACTGGGTCTGTCTCCATCTCAGAAAGCCCCTTTTTTGCTTAGGCCCAGAAGGGCTCAAAATTCAGGAAATATAGCCAAGACCCTTCAGCTCCAATCCACCAGTAATACAAATGTGTCTCTGCTCAGCGAACGTTTAAGTTATCTCGGATTAATAAAAGTAAACACCCCTCTAAATTTACATTAAGAAGATCTGATTTACTCATATTAACTTTGAAACCTGAATATTTCCCATGTTGGTTCAATTCCCTCACCACGACAGGAGACATAGTAAGGGACTGGGCCAGAGTTAGCAGACTATCATCTGCAAATAACGTAATCTTGTATTTTCAACCCTCTACCTCAAGCCCTCTAATTTCTTTCATACTCAGGATTGAAGTTGCCAAGAATATAAAGGTTGGGGAAGGTTGTGACAACATCCAAGATAGTAAGAAGCAGGGAATTCCAGAGGAAGGTGGATAGGGAGGGGGAAGCATAAAGCAAAAGAAGTTTTTCAAAATGCAGATACTATTTTTCCCTCCTCCTTCCATCTGATGCCCGTAGATAAGCAGGCCTGTCCCTGGGACTCATTTCTTCATTCTGTCTTAGATCACATCTCACCAGTTTGGGCATTTCGATCTAAACGAAGGCCTAGCCAGCCCTGGTTTCATCCCAGCATCCGTCTTGCCCATAGGCATCTCCATAGAGCCAACATTTCCGGGACTGTTATCATTTCTACCATCGTACAATTTTGGCCACAAAGAAGGAAAACTACTCTAATCTCATCACCAATTCCTCTTCACAACCTCATCAACTTTTCTACATCCTCTCCTCTTTATCAGCGTCTCCATCCTTACCCTGCAATGTGGATGATTCTCCTACTGCCACTCAGTTAGCCATCTTCTTTTTCACCAAGATTCTAGTTTACAACAGAATTTTCCCCCAGCTCCTCCCCCTCCTGTCTCTGACTCTATATCCTCTTGCATGCCTTCAACACCTACACTGAAACATATCTGGAACACTTTCAACCCCATTTCCTCCGCCTCCCTGTCCAAGGCCCTTGCCACTTCTCGAAAGACTGTTTGTAATTTGGACCCCCTCCCTTTATCCTGGCTTTCTGATAATTCCCTGGCGCTCAAACCAATTATCCTATCTTTAATTAACAATAGCCTTGCTACTGGTGTCTTTCCCCATGCTTGGAAAGAAGTCTATATTCTCCCCCATCTTAAAAAGCCTTCCTTAGACAAGTTTGCCCTGACTAATTACCGTTCAGTCTCAAACCTATCATTCCTCTTTAAACTGCATGAGAAGCTTGTCTCTCAACAACTAGCCACCCAACTTGATCTCTCCAATGCTTTGCACCCCCATTAGTCTGGATTTTGTATTGGCCATTCCACTAATACTATTCTTCTCTCTCTTCTTACTGAAGTTCACTGTTCATTGGACCGTAGAAATGTCACAATCGCTGTTTCACCTAATCTATCTTCAGCATTTCATCTCGTCAATCACAATCTTCTCCTCTCTCGGTTGTATGACCTTGGGTCTCGTGGGATAATTCTTCAATGGTTCACTTATTTTCTATCACAGCATTCCCTTCGCATCATCAAGGGTACGTCTGTTTCCTCCTCTCATCCTCTTTCGTATGGTGTTCCTCAGGGCTCCGTACTAGCACCTGTTCTTTTCAAAGATTTTCTCTCGCCCCTAACGCTTATGATCCAATAGCTTGGCATTTCAACATACTTTTTTGCAGACGACATTTTTCTTCTATTTTACATGGACCCATCTCTGCCAGATCTCTCCCCCTTGAATGCTTGCCTTACTCATGTTGCGGCCTGATTGTCTACCAATCTTCGAAAACTACCGCAACCTGGCTCACTGGTCCTACTACCTCTCCTTCTGTTTCCCCTATTCTCGATGGATCCCCTATTCGTCTCATGTCATCTTTTCACTACCTTGGGGTCACATTGGATTCTTCATTGTCTTTCCATGATCATATCACCCAAATCAGCCAACACTTATTTTTCTTTCTTCGTCGTATCAGAGCAATCCATTCCCTTCTGACCACGCGTGCCTTACCCACTCTTGTTGTCTGTCTCATTCTATTTAGACTTGACTATTGTAATGTAGCACTTGATGGCCTCCCTCAATACTCTTTAAAGCGCCTTCAACTTATTCAGCATGCTGCGGCCAGATTAATTTTTCACGCATTCAGATTTGATCACATCACCCCCCCCCCCCCTCCTCATCTGTTTACACTGGCTTCCTGTACTATCCCGTATTCATTACAAGATTCTCATCTAGGTCCATAAAACACTTCATACTGGTTCCCCAGTTTACTTAGCATCCTCCCATATTCCGCTTGCGCAACAACGCTCTCTCCGTGCAATTCATATGAACCGTCTTCTCCTACCCGCTCCATCTCTGGCCCATCTTCAATCTACTCACCAGTCAGCATTTTATTTTCTCTGACCCTCCCTTTGAATCTTGCACACCAGTTCACCTTAAGCTGCATTCAGTTCTCTGGTCTGATCACAAAGCCATCTCCATTCTACTGCCTCCGCAAGCAAGCAACTCCGACCAACTTTTTCAAGGGACTGCAAAACAGCGATTTCACAATATGGATACAAAAACATTTCTAAGCAAAATTATCACTTACCTTGACATATCCACTACAGACCTTGGTGCTTTGGTGCATAATTGGAATCATACTATCTTAAAGATAGCCATAAAAGCCAACTCATGCACAGAGCTTACCCCTGGGATATGCAGCATTGAATCTGTATACCTTTAGGGAACCTGACAGGTACTTGTAACCAGAATTGGCTGCTGTTGGAAACAGGATATTAGGCTTGATGGACCCTTGGTCTGACCCGGTATGGCATATCTAAACACAAGCTTCCAAGCTCTCCACCCTAATCATACCTTCTCCTACCATCTCAACCTCCACCACCCAACCATGGACCTCATTCAGAGACGTCCCCTTCGAAGAGCTCCTGAATATCATCACCTGCATCAATGCCACCATTTCTCCTCTTGATCCCTGCCCAGTAACCTGGATCAAGCTGGATCAAAGACACCAATGTTACCATTTATATCCACGATCTTCCATGCTTCACTTACCCAAGCCTACCTCCCACCTGCTCTCAGACAAGCCTCTGTGAAACCCCTCCTGAAGAAATTCAACCTCGAACCCAACTCACCTGCATCATATAGACCTATTGCCAGCCTTCCCTATCTTTCCAAAATCATTGAAAAAGCAATGCAAATCCAGCTCCAGGAGCACCTTGACAGATATACTCCACTCGACCACAATCAACACGGCTTTCACCCCTACCGCAGTGCCGAAACACTTCTCACCTCCCTCCTAAGTGTGCTTATTGCTGGAAATGAAAAATCCCTCTCTGACTTCGTGCTGTTATTTCTCAATATCTTTGCAGCATTCGACACTGTATCCCACCAGTCTCTACTCGACCAGTTCAATTCTATTGGTGTCCAGGTTGCCCCGCTCAAATGGATTCACTCCTACCTTTCCCAGCACACCCAACTGATAAGAATTGGGAACTAATCCTTAATGCCCTGTATCCTTCCCCAAGGAGTCCCACAAGGCTTCGGCCTCTCCTCCCTCCTATTCAACATCTACATCAGGTCCCTCTGCTACATCCTTCAGAGGTTCAACATTGGATGCCAACTCTATGCCGACAACATAATGATCTTCGCTCCATTCAACACCACCTCCCCCAACTACTTCATCATCACCGCCTGTTTTGGAGAAATTGTCTCATGTCTATAGCTTTACAACCTTGCAATGAACTTTAACAAAACAGAGATCATTCATGTGTCCAGAGACCCCAACTTCACCCCATTTCAAAGCGTCAAACTTGGAGATACTGAAATATAAGTCAAACCCCAGATCGAATACCTTGGCGTTATCCTGGACCACCATCTGAACTTACAACCTCACATTACAAATATCACCAAAAACATCTACTTCAAACTCCAAATTCTCAGTAACCTATGCCCCCTCCTATCTCCTGACAGTTTTATAGTCTGCTAGGCTTTCATCACTCCTCTCCTCGACTACTGCAAATTTGTCCTCCACGGGCTTCCCAAGACTACCATTGCTCCCCTACAGCTTGACCAAAACACTGCTGCATGAATCATAGCCAGAGTCCCTGGGCACTCACACATAACCCCCATTCTAAAATGTCTTCACTGGCTCCCAGTTGCATCGCGAATCAAGTTCAAGGTACTCATTATCACCCATATAGCTCTTTATAACATTTCTGCTGAGCAACTCCAATCATTAATCAGACATCCTGACAGCAACAGACTCCATTGACAGAACGCATCAAATCTTTTCCTCCAACCAGCACAGTTTCACAAGAGATCACAATGTGCATGCACAAGAGCCTTCGAATTCTACGCTCCCACCAACTGGAACCAACTACCCTCCACAATGCGATGCATCCAATCCCATACCCTATTCAAAAAGCACCTCAAGACGCTCCTCTTCGAAGAACACTATGGCACATGCACTACAACAACCCCCCAGCAAGAGCATCCCCCTTCACACCATTCCCATTGCCCCTCCCCCCTTAATGATCTGAGGCTACTCAACCCCCACCATCCCCACCATCCCCACCTCCCACCTCAAACACCCTACTTCCTCCTCCTCCCCCTCTCCCCCTAACCTCAGATAACCTTTCACCCACCCCTCCACCCTCCCCCTCCCCCCCCCCCCGCCCCTCACCACAGCTACACCAATAAAGATCCAAGTTATACTAACAGGTATACTTCCCCCGCCATGTTAAATGCTGTTTACAATTTCTAGTTTTTCTATTTCAGTTTTATATGTTTAAAGTTGCCTGCAAATGTTTTCAATTGTTCCATTTGTGAATACGCATTAACTTTTAGTAAACATGCCTCTTAATGAGTGTCTGAAAATCATTTGCATGGGCAGTGAGGATAAAGAAAGACTACCAGATTTCTACATTATTATACTCCAGTGCCAACTGCCAGGAAGTACTATAAACTCTGCCCATTTAGAATCCATAGCAAACCCGTCGCATCATAGCTGTACTACCAGGAATCACAAAGAATCAAACCCCACTTAACAAACACTGCAAATATTAAACCAATACATCTCAGAGAATACCAATACATCTCTTACTGGGGAAAGAGAACAAGTGGGATTGTCACATAGAAACTACATGAACAGAATGCCTCAGTTCGGTTACACATGCAAAATATGGACCGTCACCGAACATAAAACAAGGGATCACAATTTAGAAATATGAAGACGAAACTGAGAACACCAAAAGCCAAACAAGTAATGTACAACAACAATGGAGAAATAACACTATAAATTAATTTTCTCATGTACTAAACAAAACACAAAGACATTAGTGATGCACATTTTCCAAAGCTGACATTGCAGTTAATAAATTCAAATAAAATAATTTTTCTACCTTTTGTTGTTTGGGCATTTTATTTTTCAGTTGTCATTGCCCCAGTTGCTACTTCTGGTTTCTTTGTGTCTTCTGCTAATTCTCCATTGTCTGCTGTCCATTTGTCCTCTCTTGTCTCTTCTAGATTTTTCCATTTTCTCTCTACATTTCTTTCTTTATTCCTTTTTCATCCATTCAAATTTCACCCTTCCATCCTCAATCCCCACTTACTCTCCCAATACCAGGCCAATCGTAGATTTTTCTTCCATCACACAATATCTTTTCCCCTCTCCATCTTCTCTCTCCTATTCCCATCCCCTTCTAGTCCTCCCCCAACATCAGCTCCTTTCTATTCCCATTCTCCCATCCCCCTACATCAGCCCATTTCCAGTCCTAGCCCCCCATCAGCCCATTTCCAGTCTTATACTAGCCCTTCCATCAGCTCATTTCCAGTCCTAGCCCCCCCACCAGTTATTTCCAATCCTATCCTAGCCCCCCCACCAGCCCATTTCCAGTCCACGCCCCACCCCATCAGCTCATTTCTAATCCTAGCCCTCCATCAGCCATTTCCAGTCCTATCCTAGCCCCCCTCAGACCATTTCTTGTCCTAGCCCCCATCAACCTATTTCCAGTCCTAGCCCCCCTTCAGTCCATTTTGAGTCCTACCCACCCATCAGCCCATTTCCAGTCCTAGCCTCCCCCAATCTGCCCATTTCTAGTCCTAGCCCTCCATCAGCTACTTCGACTCCTATCCTAGCCCCCCATCAGCCATTTCAAGTCACAGCCCTTCCATCAGCCCATTTCCAGTCCAGCCCCCCCCCAATTAGCCCATTTCCAGTGCTAGCCTCCCCCAATCAGCTCATATCCAGTCGTAGCCCCCCATCAGTCCATTTCCAGTCATAGCTCCCTATCAGCCATTTCCAGTCGTATTCTAGCCCCCCCATCAGCCCATTTCCAGTCATAGCCCCCCATCTGCTTTGGCCATGTGCGGTCCGGCCCTGAAAATGTTCGGGAGTTGGGACGCAAGCAATCAGACAGAATGTGTGGCATAAAGTTGGCGTGGGGCCCTGTGCGAACAACATTCTTGCACATTCGTCAGGTCGGCCTTGGGTAGAATGCCGGAAGGAATCTAACATGAGCCTAAACTATGTGCAAATGATTGTGATACACAGCAGCACACTGCATATTTAAATTCGTCTAAATGAACAGCAATGAGGCAATTTATTTATTAATTTAACTAGGCTTATATACCGCTTTTCTAAAGTCAAAGCGGTGTACATTCAGGAACTGTATATATTTGCCTCGTCCCCAAAGGGCTCACAATCTAATACATACCCGAGAAAACTGAGTGTTAAGGTAACTTGCAGAGCAGGTTCAGAGAAGTGCGCAGATGAGCAGAAGGCTGAACTCAACGTGAAATTTTAACGCAAGGTCTGAGGAGGCGTTAAGTGTTCGCTCATAGGTCTGAAGTCAGTGCTGGTGAGGAATTTATGCCTGTTTCTTCAGCATTCAGCACCACGACCTTTATCCTGCTTTGCTGACGAGCGTGCAGGAGAGGTGTGCTGGAACAGTGTTAGGCGCATGTGCTGGAATGTTGTCTGGTGCCTAAAGAGCAATATTCTGAGCAGCAGTTCTGCTCAGAATAATATCCGTGTTAATACCCCAGAAGGCAATCCAGCACATGTGCGCAAGTGCCAAACTTGATTTTTTTTGTGCACAGAATATAGGTGCTGCAATCACAGACCTCTGTGTGCATGCGTGCGCCTGACTTGCTCTTGTTTAATGCAGACTTTTTGTGCACAGCTCGTTTGCATGCTGTTTGCTTATAGCATTGGTAAGCTTGCAAAAAAACCCTGTGCTAGAGCTTTAGAGCTGCGGATTTGTACCTGAATGATGGAGGCTCTAGTGACTGCCCTAAGGTCACATGCAGCGGCACTGAGATTTGAACCTGGCTTCCCTGCTCAATGCTTCTACCAAAGACAGCTGAAGTACTGAGTGCTGGTGTCCCATTTCAGCAGAGGCCATGGTAGAGAGCTCTTTTGTCCCCCTTTAAATAAGAGTCCTGTATTATAAATGTTTGTGTGTGTGTGTGTGTGTGTGTGTGTGACCTATTGAGCCTATTGGTTGCACAATAAAGAGAATTATATAAAAAAAATGTTTTTCTAAAGGCTTAGCCAGACCTCAAACCACTCCAGTTTCCATGTGAAACTTGATGCTGCTATTGGTTTGGATTTTTGATGGGACCCAGTTTAATGTGCTGCAGTGGACCCCTGTTTCCAAAGGTGGAGCAGCCTTGAAACCTTTAGACAAGATAATTACTTTCTCCTGAGTACAGGGTGATCCTTTTCACTGTTGAGGCAGAGTTTGAGGTTCATGTTACATCTGACAGGGGAACAAAAAACAATCTGCTGTCTCCCTAATTACCCCATTACCCTTTTGTAGGAGCTAGTCTATTTAGTACAATTACAAACGAACACAGAAAACCCCTTGTAGTTACTGTAGGCTTTGTGTACTGAAATCGAACGGCAAACATTGCAAGAGGAGATGTGATGATTAGACCATTGAATTCGCCCTTTCTCTCTCTCGCCCACCCGTTTTATATTTTTCCTCTACTTTTTCACCCCTAACTGCTTCTCTCTTCCCAAAATCTTTCTCTCCCCTATAACCAGTGCCACTTTCATCCGTCTACAATCTTTGTTCTGTACCCCAGCTTTCACGTGAAATCTCTCTTCTGCATTTCCACTTTTCCCTGTGGGTTTCTTTCATTTTTCTCTTCTCTGTCCCTTCATCGGCTTTTCTCTCTGCCCCAAATAGCATTACTTTCCCTTTTGTGGTTTCCCCTTCCCCTCGTCAGCTCAGACTATATCAGCCTCCTCACTGCACTGTCTTCCCAAGATCTCTCTTCCACGTTAACTCAAATCTTTCTTGCTCCTTTCTCCCAGATTGGGGTCAGTGGCATAGAGGAGTTTGCTACTGGGTCTCTGTATGCTCCAGAGCAGTTTGAGAAGGTGGGTTTTAAAAACTGGGCTTGCCAGCACAAAATATTCCAAAACGAAAACTAAATTCCCTGATGACTTCGTATCCCTTGGCAGCTCTGAATTCTAAACTGCCCCTTTTTGTTCTACAATTCTTTTATTTCCAAAAACAAAGAACGAAAATCTACTGAGGCAGCTCTAACACGTTGTGCTGGTGAGTAAAGGGGGAAAAAAAGCTTTGAACCACCCTGAGCACCATTAATAAGCAAAATAATTTCTGTCTACCTCCGTCCTTCATTATTTATTGAACACACTAAAACCCAGACTGTCTCTTTATTAATTCTTAATTATTTCACAATGAGGCTGATGTTTTTTTTAAAGAAATTTGCTTGGAGAAATCTGCGGATGAGGAGGGGGATTCTCTTGGAAATCGAGAGGAGACCACCCAACCAAAAAAGCAGGTTTCATTAAATGAAGTCCTCCCGTTGTCCCCTCCCCCTCTCTTAGAGGACTAGGAACAATAAGGAAAGGCACTCCAGACAAAAAAAATATACAAAATAATAAATACAGATCCCTAAGAGAACATCCTAAAACATAAGGAGCTATTGGTGAATGGAAGGGAGTCAACCTTCAATGCAAGAGAAAAACAAAGGGGAATATTTTATGACTCACTGAACCATTCCCTTCTTACTACAAATATTTACGTTTAAAACGTCCCCACTTAAAAGCCTAATTGGTGTAGAGTGCAATCAGTCTGCATACCCAGAACGGTGTCTAATAGAGACATTGCAGCACTATTAGCGCAGATGGTTGTCATATGTATGCAAATGAGGAGCAAATTGAATTCCGTGTCCCTTCGCACCACCTGTCCTATCAGAGCCGGCTCCTGCAAGAGAAGAGACAGAAGTGCAGCACACTAATCTGTCACTGCAGATTAATTACAACTAGCACATTAATCATCATTTGTTTCCTTGTACAAAGGAAGCATCTTGTTCTTTCAAATACATTCTGGTTTGGATGAGGTGTTGCGTGTCTTTTAAAGGAAGGGCATGGCTTCATTACTACTCTGGGATAAGAAAGGTTACAGAGGACATGAAGGGTTTGGTGCGCCAAGGTCAGCGGCTCTGTTTATTTGGTGGTAGTTGGGAGGATGGTCTCCACTTATGGCTCCTGAGAAGGAGCAACAGGGAATGAACTTTCCTCTTAGGATCTACCGGGTACTTTTGGATGACCTGGACTGACCGCTGTTGGAAACAGGATGCTGGGCTTGATGGAGTATTGGTCTTTCCCAACAGGGCACATCTTATGTTTGTGTGGGTTAGCTGCTGTTTCTCAAATGTCCCCTAGACAAAGGGGTACAATTTCATATTGAATTTTTGTCCAGATATTACACAAAGCCTGCTTTAAGCCCCTGCAAGGTCCCAACTTGACATCCACTTCAACTCAGTGTACTCCAAAGTTCTCTGCTACAGTTCAAGGGCAAATATTCAGTGCATGGTAATGGTTTTCTATCTTAATTGTTCAAAGGCCCAAAGCCAAGCATCATTTATCCTGGTGTTTGAAATATGATTTTCTTTCCTTTCTCTTCTTTCCTCATCTGCTTTGCTTTATAATTGGGAAACAGTAGACAGTCTGTATCCTGCACCTCTTGGATGCTCCCAAGCAACCTACCTCCTCTCTCATCTTCTGGATCCTCCCATTACTTGCTTAGTTCAGACACTAGGCATGTGCAGGGTCAAAAAGCCTTCATTTTAACCAAAATTAACCAAAGCTTTTTGCATTCATCGTTCTTGCACATCTACTATGCGCTCTATGGCTTTTTTGGATGCACAAATCGGTTCTGCATGCATTAATTCGTAGGTATACACATATACGAGCATTTGCATGCACACTTAAATTTTAGGTGCCCAAATGAATGTCTAAACAAGCCCAAAATGCACTCAACTGTCATATACTGGAACAATAGGACTCAGACTATTGAGGGTGCGGAAACAACCAACTGACCTTTTCCTCTGCTAGCCCCACTGGAACGATAGCACGAGCATCAACATAACTAAAGCAAGAGCAGGAACACCGGGAAAGACTTGAGACCACATATCCCTACTTATTAGGACTACTGCCTCTTTGTTCTCCTCTCTTCCCCCTAATCTCAGGTCTCCCTAAAGTCACTACTCCAAACTTGCATTGTCTGAAACAGTTCCTAACAACCAGACATTTACTGGGCCAATTTTTCCAAAAGGGTTAGTTTTGTGCACACCATGACAGTCACGAACCTTACTCCAAAGTCAGGGTATGTGGAGTATGATCTCGGTCTCTCAAATTTACCACTAATGTTCAGCATAGTACTTGTATGATGTCTCCTTCTGGAGTTCATACGAGTAAGATGTCACATATATAGGCAATTTATCAAAGTGTACTTGAAATTCCCATTAATCAAGGCTGTAGCATCCAAAACAATGGAACATATTTCAATATCTTTCTACCATATTTTCTTGGTCATTTCTTGGTACCTGAAAATTTTCTCCCTCTCCACACAATTCACAGAATACTCTTTGGGAACTGACACTTCTATTATCAATCTCATTCTGGTGTTTTTCGCCTTTACCACTATATCTGGTTTCTTTGCATCCTTATTGCCTTGTATGGTCTCTGCTGAAGTAGCTAATGGATTGTAACAAAGTTGGGTAATTCAGGAAGGACGCTAACTGCTTCTAAGTCCTATACCTATAAGCAATACAAGCTAAAATGTCTTTAAAATATGATCAGAAGGGTCAAACAATTCATATCCTTTTGGTCTCTTAGGCAATACTACCTGGGCACCAAGGTTCACAGCCCTTACTGGTGCATACATGATGTACTTGGGCGCCAGCTTGGAAATCAGTGCATCCTACCAAGATCAATGTTATTCCAAGAAAACTCTTGCTTTCAGTATGAAAACAAATTCAGTAGTAGGAAGGAGTATTCTTTTAAAACATAATGGTAAAATACTATAAAGAAAGACATTTTTGGTTCACATTCCTTTAAATGAACTGAATGACTGCAGGGCAGGAATGAGTCAAATCATTTTTCATGTCATTCATTTTTGACGACAACATGATTGATGGGGCCAGACACAGTGGGGTTATTTTTAAGGGGCAGAAGAAAGAACATAAGAACATAAGATAAGCCATACTGGGTCAGACCAAGGTCCATCAAGCCCAGTATCCTGTTTCCAACAGTGGCCAATCTAGGTCATAAGTACCTAGCAGTTTCCCCAAAAGAGACAGGTTCCTCAGTGCTTGTATTGGGTCAAGCAGTGATATCCTTGGTCCCTTTTAATAATGGTTTATGGACCTTTCCTCCAGGAACTTGTCCAAACCTTTTTTAAACCCAGCTACACTAACAGCTTTTATTATTGTCTCTTATTAGTATGTAGCTTCATTGCATGTCCCCTAGTCTTATTAAAAGATGGCTGCTACATAGTACCTTGTCCTGTGCTTCTAAGATAATCTGTGACCAATTTCCAGGGGGAGTCCCACAGCCCTTGCTTGGATAGAGGGAGTCGGGGATTCTAAATTTAATAAGAAAGCTCTCTTCTATGTTTTAAATTTAAACTGAAAGCTCTTTGCTGCTACTAGGCCCTGACTGATTTAACAAATACACTGGGTTCACAGATTAATCAGCTTTAATCTAAAGAATTCCTTTTTCCCCAAGATTTAGAAAAATCCCCAGAAGTAAATACTTACAATTGCAGATCTCTCTCCAGAAGTAGCAGTCCCCTTTTGTAGTCCTTCAAGAAGCATGAGTCTTTTCACCAATCATGTTGAAACTTTGTGATAAGAAGCCATTTGAGCCTATCCCTGCTTCACTTCTCCCACATCTCATGGTTGATGTTGTCAATAGCTCAGCAGGAAATGCTCAACAAACATCAGCAATCCAGAACCATTTTCTCTTGTGTATCCAGAGAGAGAGGGCAGTAGAAAGTTGATGGCTGCAGAAAGTTGTTTAGCTGAAGTTCAAAAGGTCTAAAAGTAGAGAAATCATCCGAAGACCAAAACAGGGTTTGTAGAGAGAGAAATACAGCACTGTTTCTATCTCAGGTACAAAAAAGTGAGTTTACAAATCTCTCAAGCTTTCAGGCTCAGAGTCAGACAGACAGCCTAGAGAAAAGGAACCCAAAAGAGAACATACACAGGACAGAAAGGCAGAGGCAGGCAGATAATCTACTACTACCACCACTATTACAGTATCTATTTCTAAAGTGCTACCAGGCATATGCAGTGCTTCACAGGCACGTATAAGGGAGACATTCCCTGCTCTAGGGAACTTACAATCTAGTCTGAATGAATCACAATGCTTGGAAGGGGTAAACACTGAAATAGTGATAGAAGCAGAAGAGGGAGGTTAGTTTGTACTCCTCAGAACTCTAGGGCCAGTACACTAGTGGAGAGGAACAGAGAGGACAGTCTCCAATCCCCTTTAGTCCACCAGCCATACTGAAGAGAGAGTTCTTTAAGAAGAGGCTAACAATAACATCAGTTTTCAGTGGAAATGTGAAAGACCAATTATCTACTCTGATCTCCATAAAGGGGCAAAAGAAGGCAGAAATAGTACAAGGTGTGGGGGAGGGCAGGCAGGAAACCAATAGCAGGAAAGCAAACAGGGCAGATAGCAGGTGCACTGTATTCCATACTCAGAAGTGGATGGAGCAGATTATGGTAGACATAGAATCAAATGAATTAGACTTATCAGGTATTTAATTTTTTGTATCTGTGGAGGATCTGGAATCGGTTAAGTGGTGAAAAGTAGAAAGTGATACTGCAAGGGCCAGTCTTATAGATATAGTGTGAAGGATGCCCTGGCCTTTCATCTTCTGCTCTGCCCTCAGCCTGTTTGGTGGCATCAGCCCCAAAAGCAACAGAAAATTCCTGTAAAAAATCAGAGGTGTGGAAGCATTTTAAAGGGCTTGATGATTTACTTTATGAAGGTTGCATATACTGGTAGAAGGTCATTAGCAGCAAGACACTAATGGGTCATCTTTCCAACCATGGAGCACTGTATGATTTACTATATTTTCAGTCGTAATCCACCAAGATAACTGGATTGTGTACAATACAAATTTCTTCAATAAGGACACTGGATGTGCAGTATAAAAGCAGAAATAAATAAATAAACAGGTCCTTACGCTTTGTATACTTGCTGTATCTGGTAGGAAGAGACTTCCCAGACCTGGGGAGCAAGAGAACCAGCGGTTCTGTCCTGAAGGTACTGACTGACAAATACCAAAGAATAGCAGGTTACTTCCCGCAAATGTGAAGGGTGGTCATAAGCTGAGTCAGAAGCAGGAAGCCGCATGATCACCTGTGAGATCCTTATGATTTTGGATGCAGGGAGATCAGTGGTTTTGGTCTCCTTGGATCTCATTGCTTCTGACCTGGTTGGTCGCACTCTTCTGATTCAGCTGGAGTAGATAGCCTAGCAGCAGCAGGCTTGAAGACATCAGCCTCTCGATGGCTATTCCAAAGAAATATTTTATTCTTAAGAACTTTCTACCGTGGTAATAATCCCATATCAATCTGAATGTTCTAGGGGGTTTTCCAATGCAATTTCAAAGCCAGGATTGGCCCAACCACTAGGAAATTATGTGGTCAACTAGGGTAGCAGCTCCGGTGGGGAGGCGGAAGATGCCTGAAAGAGTAGCTACAGTTAAAACCAAGCCATGGGTCCTGGCAGTCACCCAAACTCAAAGAGTCTTCACTGCATACTTTTACCTGTAGGCAGAAAGGCCAATATGCAAATAGTTCATTTACCCTTATTATGTATATATTTATAAAATAAAGTTTAATATTTAAAAGTGTGTTGTCCAAATGTGCATTTTTATAAGATTGTTCAGAGATGGACGGTGTTGAGATGATTACAATTGACTTTAATAATCAACATATTGGGGGGGGGGAGGATCTAAAAGCTAATTGTGAGGGGGTGCAAGGCTGAGGTGTTACCTAGGGCACCTAAAACACAAGCATGGTGTGCAGCGGGCACAACATAGCCAAGTGAGCAATGCAAAGTTCCTTTAAATTTATTTTATTTATTTATTTATTTAGACAGATTTGTATACCACCTTATCCTACAATCAAAGTGGTTACATCACATCACAATTGGGGTTACATTTAACATGTGGGTGCTTTACAACATTTAACATGAGGGTATTTAACAACATTAAGACATCACAATTGGAGGGTTACATTTAGCATGAGGGTGCTTTTGTGAGTCTAGTTGGGTTGATTGGGTATTGAGTTTGCATGGGTAGTTACGTTGCAATACCGCTCGGGTGGGGACTGTTGTCTATCTACTCATAGGTTTCTGTAAAGAGCAGGGTTTTAAGGGCTTTGTGGAAGTGTGTGATGTCCTCTAATGCCCTTAGGCTCGTTGGGAGGGAGTTCCATAGTGTGGATGCCAATAGTGATGGAGCTCTTCTTGACGTATTTTGTTTAGTCTTGTGGTATCCTGCAGGTGTGCCGATCATATTGTCATTATTGTTCCTTCTTGGTCTATTACTGATGTTCCTTGTTATGATTTCTTGTAGTGCATCTGCCGAGAGAGCTCTCTTGTGCTACACTTGTGCTGGCGCTGCACACTGTAACACTACAATAATCACTATAGGTACTCCTGTCCTCCTGGAAGCCTGCATTGCTGACTTTACTGGCTGAGTTTGAGTGAACACGGAGACAAGAAGAAAAAAGCTTCAGTGATACTAAAGATCACCTGTCTTCCTTCTGCTGGGACTAGGAATGCTCAAGGAATGGACGCTTGCCAACTCCAGTAAACATTGATTCATTTTGCAATTGCATTATGTGTAGGAAGTTTAGGCGCTGGCGTTTAACTTAATTCATATAGTCATCTGCTGCATATATGAACAATGCGATGACTACGCCAGCCCTATCCATTTAACTGAGATCTGGTATTAGCAGATCGCAAATAAATGTATAAATTATCTTTAGCAGCTTAAATGGCCTATATTATCTGTTTTGCTTTTAAAAATCTAAGGGTGTTATGTGTTGGCTAACCAGCAGCAAATCCATAACTCTTTATGAATATCAGCCCTATCATTTCATAGCTATGAAATCTAAGCAAATAGGGAAAACATGCAGAGCATGGCTCATGCCGTTTTTTCCAACTCCTCTATGTGTGCATGCATACACATTCCTCTCTCTATCTGTGTGTCTTCTGTCTGTGGTTTGTCCGTCTGTGTGTATCTCTTTTATGTGCCTGTGCGTATCTCTATTTTGTGTATCTTTACATAGAATCATGATGGCAGAAAAAGACCACATGGCCTATCTAGTCTGCCCTTCCATATCACCCACTACAACAGTCTCCTTTTTTCCTTTAGAGAGCCTCTGTGTTGGTAAAATGCCTTTTTGAATTCAGACACTGTCCTCCTCTCTACCACCTCCACTGGGAGACTATTCCATGCATCTACCACTCTTTCTGTAAAGAAATATTTCCGCATATTACTCCTGAGTCTATCCCTTTTCTCCTCGTCCTGTGTCCCCTCGTAGCAGAGCTTGCTTTCAATTGAAAGAGGCTCTACTCAGTTATGCCACAGAGGCCGTGCTTTTTTTGTGACGGTACGTGGCCGTACGGCATACCGGAAAATCTTGAGCCAAAAAAATTTAAAATATTAAGTAGCTATATCTCATTGCCTTCTCTCTTTCATTTTGATTTTGAATTTTTGATACATTTTATTTTTTAAATTTTATAGATGGACCAAACGGGAACGTGTCGGCTTTTACTATAGCTGCGTTTTTCGTTAACTGTTTAGACTGTTGACCATTCACAGCCAGATATCATATTTCATCTAAGCAACTGTAGCGGACCTGCCACAAATAGACTAGGATGGCCTAGGGCGGCTATGATGTTATCTGAGCCAAAGTAGCTTAGTTATCACTGCTTGTAGTCTATCATATCAGACCTTCCTGTTAAATGTTAAGGAAGCAACTGTAATATCCCGTCTACAGGCAACGGGGTGACTGCACTCTAAACGGATTGGAGCTGGACACAGTGGCTCTAATCCACAGACTATAGGCTGATCTTGATGGTTGCATCTGATGATCACTATAGTGCGTCCCAGTTATATATTAACTTTGTATCTGTGCGACCTTAAAGTGAACATTGTCATGTGTAGGCTAAATAAAACCCTTTTCCCTTTAGTAGGGAAAACCTACTACTGGGACTAGGGGTGATTGCGATAGCCTCTTCTCCCCTAGTCTTAGGGGAGAGCCCTGCTGAAGAGGCATAGGGCGCAGACATAGGGTGAAGCCTCTTCTGCCCAAGTCACTCGGGGAGGGTCCTAGTCAGAGGCGGAAGCCCTGCGATTGAAGTGGCCCTGCCGTTGAGGAGCAACGATGAAAGGCAAAGGTCAGATCCGCCCCGACAAGAGCCGTTCCGACACGAGTCCAAGGGAAGGCGAGTCCGGAGAAGGCTTGTCGCGACCTCAATGTGGCTGGTTAGAGTCACCACACAACGTTGTGATTGGTCAAGAGTCTACTCTTAACAGTTTATGAAAACAACGCAGCTTATCAATGCTGCCTGATGACGTCATTGTTTATGCATGAGCGGTTAGTTTTAACTTTTATCAACTTTATAAAGTTTTGTCCGAGTTAATTGAGTTTAGCTTCGTGAAAAAAATTGACCATGCATAAAATAACGTGTTATTTTTCAAGTGGTGCGCCTCCAGCAAGAAAAAGATCTCGCACAGATGAAGAGACAGAAATAAGTCAATTGACAGAGCAGACAGTAGCTACAGGTTCTTCACTAATCAAACTAGCCTCAACCAGTATTAATAATACTGACAAAATGACGCAGTCAGCATCTGGTGAATCAGAGGCTCCTGACTGGCCTACGTGCTTGACTGTAGACCAGAAGAACGAATATTGTAGTAAGTATGATTGGTTGTACATTTGCAAAAAGAAGCTTGGGTGTTCATCTTGCCAGAAAGTTGGATTCCTGGGTGTGGAATCAAAAATTGGAATGAAAATTTCAAAGGCGTGGGCCAATTGTAATATTACCTTCTTTGGCAAAAGTCATCAACAGCAGCTAACATCTCTACGAAAGAAAATTTTTGACCACAAAGACACCGCCAGCCACAGAGCTGCAGTTAATCTGCTTGCTGAAGCTCACAGAGGGGCACTTGAGACAGCGATTTTGCGGGCACTATCTCAAGAAAAAGTTACAACAGCTAAAGTTTTTTGTACAGCGTACAATGTTGCAAAAGAAAATCAAAGTTTTCATAATTTCAAAGCTGAAGTAGATTTGCAAGAACTGAACGGTGTCGACTTGGGTCGTATTCTTCATTCAACCAATGTGTGCATCAACATTGTGAATCATATCAGTTACAAAATGAGAAAGAATTTGGTTAAGGAAATCGTACACTCAAACCGTAAAATTTCCTTAATAATTGACGAGTCGACTACAGTATGCAATGTTTCTGCGCTGATTGTTTATGTTCGTACTTGTGCCACAGATACTGGGATGAATTCTGCAGTTAACTTGTTTTTGGACTTGATTGAACTTTCAACAGTTGGTGCAACAGAAATTCTGGAATCTTTGTTGGGGTGTCTTCATTCTTACGGCATGACTGAGGAATACTTGAGCAGTAAACTAGTTTGTGTTGTGTGTGATGGTGCAGCTGTCATGTTAGGGCACAAGAGTGGTTTGAAAAAGCTACTAACAGAAAAGTTTCCATCTGTAATTTTCTGGCACTGTGCTAACCACCGACTTGAGCTTGCTGTTGGTGGCACGATCAAAGAAATATCCGGAATCAACAGATTTAAGGCTTTTCTCGATAAGTTATATGTACTGTATCATGCATCGCCAAAAAATAGCAGAGAATTACAAGTGTGTGCGAAATTGTTGGACGTTCAGCTGCTAAAGATTGGTCGAATACTTAGCACAAGATGGGTTGCATCCAGTTTCCGTTCTGTTTCCTCAGTGTGGGAAAATTACGACGCTTTGATTGAACATTTTGATCAAGCGAAACAGTGTCCGTTGAGGGATCAAAAGGAAAAATGCACATATGAGTGCTTGTTGCATAAGATAACTTCCATAAAATTCATGCTAGATCTTGCTTTGATGTGTGACACACTGCAGGAACTGGCAGAGTTAAGTCTCGATCTTCAAGATCGTAAGCTGGACTTGTACGTTGCCAACCAAAAGATTAAAACAGTTCTTCAAGTGTTTAAGGAAAGGCAAATCAGAGCAGGCCCATATTATGAAATGGCTGCAAAAGCTGTTGAAACTTTGCCGTTTGGGAACACTGTACTCCATAGGAAAGACTCAAAAAATGATCCTCCAATTGACCCGGCAGCGTTTTACACAAAATTGCAGCAGTCGATCGAAAACCCCCTGCTTGAGTGCGAAGAAGCTAACTTTGCACAGTGGGCACGTGCTCTTGACCAGACCCAGTGGCCAGATGATCTCTAGGAACAATTGACATTCGGTGAGCAGGAGATTAGAAACTTGTGTAGAAAACTTCAGCTTGCAGAAAGAGACATCATTCATAGATTTCGTGAATATTTGATCGAGAGGAAGTGCTCTGAGAAACTGATGCTGCTGCAACACGCACTGAGTATCATTCCTATTTCCTCCAGCGAATGCGAGCGTGGATTTTCACAAATGAATCTGATCGCGACACCATCCCGGACATCATTGTTGACAAAGACTATTTCTTCACTGCTTTTCGTCAAGCTAGTTGGGCCACCTCTGAGGCTTTTTGATCCAACAAAGTACGTTGATTCTTGGTTACTTCAAGGTCGTCGATCAGCCATTAACATGAACAGTAAAGAACGAAATCGGGATGTCGCGTCTGATGAAAATTTTGTTGAAATTTGACATTTTCTATAACATTTTAAAGGTTAATTAGTCGAGGCATGCTTTATTTTTGCAAATGAGAAAATGCACAAATTTATCAGTTTTTAGAGTTTCCTTAGGCATGTTTAATTAAATAGGTTATTGCTCGAAATAAGTGTACTGACAACTGACTCCTGAGGAATGTGTACCGGCAAATATCTTTTTCCGCAAAAAGCACTGCACGGAGGTATTTAAACATCTCAGTCATATCACCTCTATCCTGCCTTTCCTCTAAAGTGTACATATTGAGATCTTTAAGTCTGTCCTCATATGCTTTATAATGAAGACCACTAACCATTTTAGTAGCCACCCTCTGTACTGACTCCAGCCTGTTTATATCCTTTTGAAGGTGTGGTCTCCAGAATTGCACACAATACTCCAAATGAGGTCACACCAGAGACTTATATGGAGGCACTATCACCTCCTTTCTTCTGCTGGCCATTCCTCTCCCTATGCACCCAAGCACCCTTCTAGCTTTTGCTGTCACCTTTTCTACCTGTTAACTACTGTAAGATCATGAGACACAATTATGCTTAGGTCCTGCTATTCTTTTGTGGACAGAAGTACTTCACCCCCTATATTTCTTCGCTCCCTTGGATTGCTGCAGCCCAAATTACATGACCCATTATATCTCGGCTGCCAAATTCTAGACCATTCTTCAATCTTAGCTAGATCTCTCCTCATGTTATCTACACCTTCCTGATGTCTACTCTGTCTCAGATTTTGATATCTTCTGAAGAGGCAAACCTTACCCGACAGCCCTTCTAACAAAGATGTGGCTACTATGTCTGCTCATGTTTGTATATATCTGAGCATTGAGTGTCTGCACATGATTGCATGTCTGTGTATTTGTGTGTATTTGTATCTATGTTGGTTTTCTGTGTATCTGTAATAGGGAGAGGAGATTAGAGAAAGGGGATGTCTGTAGGAACGGCTCTATTATTAGGCAGAGTGAGGCAGCCGCCTCAGGTGGCAAAGTTTTGGGGGTGGTAAAAAAAGCCCACAAAACAGTCCAGCTGTGACAACCTCACTCTGCCTTTGACTTGCTGCCATCGCTGACGCTTCTCCTGGGTCTGTGGTGGCAGCAGCATCAATCGTCCCCCCACTGACAACAAGCGGCAGAATCAATCATCCCCCTCTGATGACAAGCAGCAGCATCAATCATCCTCCTCCAACGGCAAGTGGCAGCTTAAAAATAAAGCAAGCAAAAGCATGGCATCTTCCCAATGCCTGCACGCTTGTAAGGCTCTAATGGTCCTGTCTGATTCTGATGCATACTACTTCAGAGGGGGCGGGACCAACAGAGACTTAGAAGCATGCTGGAATCAAGAAGATCCCATGCTTTTACTTGCTTTTTTTAAGCCTCCACTCATTGAGAGAATAAGCAATGGCTGCAGTTTGGGGGCAGGAAGGGATGGAGGCCACATTGGGCATCGCTGTGGGGGGTAAGGGGACACAGAGGTTGAGGGTAAATATGGACATGATGGCAGAGGAGGCAGAGGTGGATAGTAGATGATAGACATGGGGGACAGATGCTGGACAAGAGGTAGCAGGGGGACAGGAGCTAGACACTGGGGGCAAAGGAAAGATGATGGATTGGGGGGAAGGTAGCAGATGCTGGTCATGGAAGAATAGGGGGAGAGGGCAGATGATGGCCACAAGGGAAGCAGAGGGCAGATGCTGGCCATGGGATGAGGGGGGCAGTGAGTAGAAGGTTGCCATAGGAAAGATGAAGAGCAGATGCTAGGCATGGGGAGAATAAGGAGGAAAAGGGCAGATGCTGGGCATGATGGACATAGGGGAAAAAGGGCCTGAAGGGTAGATGTGGGGCATGGGGTGGAGATGAGGAGAAAGGGCAAATGCTGAACATGGGGGCATAGAGGGTAGATGCTGTAACAGGAAAACAAGTGAAGAATAAAATAACCAGGAGTCTCTATTAGGAAGCAAGCCTTGATTTAATGTGTACACAGGCTCAGAGAAATAATTTTCAAAGTCTGAGCCCAACTCAGAAAAATAATTCAAACTAAATAGACATGTTATCAATTCATCACAGCATTTCTTCATGATTGGTCCTACTTTATTACAGTGTAGTCCCGACTGGAGAAAGTCTACTGTACTCTTATCTCTAGCGAAGCAGAGGAAAAGAAGTTATCTCTAGCAAGCAGAGAGAAAACCAGGACAAAGGAATAGGGGAGGGACAAGTATGTATCAGGGTAGGACTTCACCAAGGGGGAGGGGGGTATCCTTTTCACACTGCAAAGGGGAGAGAGAGATGTCTCAGTAACCTTTCTCAGTTCTTATTAACCCCTTCAGCACTCAGCCCTGCCTGGATTTCTACCTCAATGCGGGGCATGGAGGGCAGATGGGGAGATTCTGGATAATGGGGGGTGGAGGAAAGAGAGGAGAGATGCTGGACATTTGCTGTGAATAACTGTTTGTATGCTACAGCCACTGAAACTGCTTTTCCCATTTACTGAGGCATTTTTTGGTGGGAGGAAAGGGGTAGGGGATATTTCATTTTTTCCATCTCCCACCACATGCAGAAACTAAACTTATACAGCACAGAAAGTTCCCCCAGCTCCCCTCCTGGCCTCCTCCCTTCCTGTGGCTGTGACTAGAGCAGTATTCCAGTGCTCCGCCCCCACTGCCTTTCTATTGGCTGAATCCTACCCACAGACTGTGACTAGATCAGCATTCTAGTGCTCTGCCCCCACAGCCTTCCCATTGGCTGGGTCCTACCCAAAGACTGTGACTACAGCAGCATTCCAGTGCTCCGCCCCCACAGCCTTCCCATTGGCTGGATCCTACCTACAGTCTCTGCTGCTGGTTACACTGGAAGCAGGTAAGGCAGGCTCACTCATACAGTGGTGAGGATTAGAAAACTGCAGATAGAGGTTTTAAATTCTGAAAAATTTGCAGGCATGATAGCCTTCCTTCGAACTTCCAGACATTAATGTAAGAATCAGCAGAATCATGAAAAAAGGCACAGTTGTAAATCCGAACCTCCCGAGGGCTGGGCACATCTGACAACACCCCCATAAACTTTGGACCATAGGTATGTTCCTAGCCTGCCAGTGCCTTAATGTAGCCCTGCCCATGACAACCAATTAGAAAGCAGTACAATTCAGTTAGTCGGTTTAAAAGTGTGTGCCCTCAGGCCAATGCATTGCTGACTCCTGGCGACCCAGCCCCTGGGTTTTTGTGGCAAGGTGCAACAAGAAATAGATTACCAGGCTTTTCTACCATGCAGTAAGTCTACAGATATTCTAAAGTGATTTCCTGACCCTGCTTAGCTTATGGGATCCAAAACCAAAATAGAGCTGTGACCTATCGTCATGAGCTAAAGTGTATATGTATATGTGAATTAATGTTGGAAACTCAAGCAGAGCTTTAAAACGTAGGCAAAAACACCATAAGATAGCGATTGTGAATGAGCATGCGCTGGCGTCCTGTAGGGTCAGGGAAGCCAGAAGACGGAGTTTGCAGTTTAATGAAAAGCTTTGAAACAGGGCATCAAGATTGGCTTGCCCGAAACGCAGTACTGTGTCCTTCTTTGTTAACAACTGCGGATAGGAGTGATCAACATTCATTTTGGGTTCAGAAAACAACTTTGACTTATATGGACAACAACAGATAAGTGCTATTTTTGAGTAGTCACTGATTGGTCCTTTTTTGAACATGTTGGAAGTATAAATATGTTGGGAGCATAATATTTGGAACACATTGGGGTGTAGGGTACACTATCTTATGGTGTTTTTGCCTACGTTTTAAAGCTCTGCTTGAGCTTCAAAAATTTGAGTAAAACGGAAGTAAAGCCACGAGAGGTAGTTCTTTCCTCACGGCTCATCTTCCAACATTAATTCACAAATTCATATACACTTTAGCTCATGACGATAGGTCACAGCTCTATTTTGGTTTTGGATTATAGTTGAATACAGCAATAGTTATTTTGGGTTATTAGCTTATGGGATCAGCTGAGATCAGGCTCATTCAAGGTGGAGAAGCTGTAGTAGGTTTTACAGTACAATGAAATAGCAAAGAAAATGACATGTATATCTGAATAATGTAAAGTGCAGTACATTATATCTAGGGTGTTATTTGTAATCCATGTGTATGAGTGTGGGGGGAGGGGGGAGTCTGTGGGGTGATGGGGTAGTTGCAAGGGGGTTTTAAGAATGGCGGCATTTTGTGGGGTGTTGGGGCAATTCCGAGGGGTAGTTTTTGTGGCTAAGGCAATTTGTGAGGTTGTGGCTGAGGCAATTTGTGGGGTTGTGGGAGGTTGCTTTTAGGAGTGGGGGCAATTTGTGGGGCTGTGGGAGGTTGCTTTTAGGAGTGGGGGCAATTTTCAGAGTGCTGTTTCAGTTATGAAGATTTGATTTGGTGGCAGTGGCAGTTCCAGGAGGGAAGATTTTGGTGGTGGGGCAGTTGCAGGGGTAGTTCTTGTGGGTGTGGCAGTTTGTGGGGTCATGGTGAAGTTGTAGGGAGTATTTCTTGAGGGTGGAATTCTAGGGTTAGGATATTGCACGGGGTAGTTTTTGTGGGTAGGGGCAGGTTGTTGGATATATGATGAGGTTGCAGGGAGTAGTTCTTGAGGGTGGTGGAATTTTGCGGTTGGGATAATTGCCGGGAGTAGTTTTTGGGGTTGGGGCAGTTTATGGTTTGGGAATCCTGGGAACAGAAGAGAGGTGGTTTGAAGTGAGCAATTTCCTAAGTTCTACATATTTCACTGTATGTAAGTTTCTGTGCTAGAGAAGCTGGAACTCCTTCTTCCATAGAAAAGCACAGGGCCATCTTTGGGGGTACTTATTTGTCTGGACCCCCTGGTCTAATCTGACCTATTTTTGATCTCCTTCAATACACATATGCTCAGACATGCCAAGTCACAACATGAATTAGGTGTGCAACACATGCTTTCAGCTTCATTCGCATGCTCAACAAGTTGCTCGGTGCTGCTATTGGGTTCTGCTCGCTGCTAAAGTCTTCAAAGGTTTCTCCATCTCAGCATCTACCTTCGCTGCTGTTGCTTGCCTGGACCTGTGGCAATAGCAAAAGAACAGAAGAAAAGAGCAGAGCCTGCATCTCTGTTTATGCCGACGGCTCTACTGGTTCCACCCCCTTCAACGCAGACTTCCTGTTTCAGAAGAGCGGGGCTCAACCAGCAGAGCCATCATCAGCACGCACCAACTCGCTCTGCTCTGTTTTTCTGTTCTATTGCTGCTGCCGCAAGTCCAGGCAACTGATGACAGCAGAGTTAGGCAATGGCAAAGGGGAGCTAGATACTAGATAGGGACATGGGGAAAAGGACATGCTAGATTGGAGCGAGGGGATGATGAACATGGGAGAGAGTAGTGCATAGGTGATATTCTGTCTTAGTTTAGGAGGATGAAGGAAGAATAGGGACACAAAGCAAAAGATGCTGGACATGAAGGGGAGGAGGTGCTGGACAGAGGGTAAATAGGGTGGCAGTGGAGATGCTGCTGAGCATGGGAAGAGTGGAGAAGGAGTATGGACACAGAAGGGAAATGCTGGACATAGAAGACCGATAAAGACACAGAAAGGGAATGGTGAATATATGGGGGAAGGGGGATAGGGTGACAAGGGAGATGCTGGACACAAGGGGGAGTAGGAAGACAGAGGGGAGATGCTGGGCATAAAGGTAAGGGACACAGAGAGGATGCTGGACATAAGGGAACAGGGATACAGGGAGATGCTGAACATGGAAGGGTGAGTAGGAAGACAGAAGAGTAATGCTAGACATGGGGGTTTGTAGAAAGACAGATGGGAGATTCTACTGTAGATGGAGGGGGGAAAAGAGAGAAGAGATACTGTATTAAGGGTGGGAAAAAGAGAGAGGAGATGAATGAAGTGGGGGGAGAGTGAGATAATATGCTGGAAGGAGGGGGGGGGGAGAGAGAGAGAGCATTGATGTTGGATAGCAGGGAGAAACTGGAGAATAAGGGAAGGGAGGAATGGAAGGGCCAGGCTGAGGGAAAGAAATGGAAAGATGTATAAACAGGGAGATTGAAGACTGGATACTTAGAAGGAATGAAATGTAAGTGGATTGATTGAGTGACAAAAAGTAGAAAGGAATAGGATCAATATCAGAGATGTATGTATGGGTGAAAATGAAGAATAAAGTAGGAAAGAGAAGTCTGCAAATGGTCTGGCAATCTTGGAGAGAGAGTTAAGAGAATGTAACCCCCACAAGGGGTTACTTTTTTTTTACCTGAGAGGGTGTTTTTGCAGCATTGGCAGTTGTTGAGTGTCTCATTTGAGGGGAGCTGGAGTATGTTTTGATCCGGATTGGATCTGTGATGGGAGAGGAGTTGGTCCGGGACGAAAAGTAAATGCATGAGAAAAGATCCGGAGCGGATCAGGCGGATCCGGGTCTCTCGGATCAAGAGACTGGTATTGTAGCAGCAGAGCGCAGACAAACCAATGATACCAGGAGTCTGTTCAGAAGGTCCAAATCATTTATTTGTGCACAAGTCTCAAGCAGAATCAATTTCAAAATGGCTGAGCAATGGCTGTTAGTAAAACAACAACTTATATACTTTTCTTGTCCATTCTAGGTATAGGAAAACATTTAATTGGTCCCGGTAACCTCCCGTACCCCTTCTATTGGTCCCGGTATTGATAAGGCTATCCAATTATGTCCTTTGACTGGGCTTAGCACCTGCTTACCCCCCTTCTAGTCCCAATTACAATGGTCAGTTCACCAATTTAGTTACTTTTCTCCTCCAAGGCCATTTAACTAGTTAGCACATATGAGAAAGCAGGGCACTGTAACCTTTCTGTCAGCAGTTTTAATTAAATTCTTTGCAGCTGTACTCTCTTATCAGTTGTATTTAAACTTATTTTTCTATATTTTCTGAGTTTCGATTCTGCTCAGCTAAGCTGATTATGCTTTGCTAAGCTTCATTTATACAATAGCAGCATATTGGGGGATGTGAAATTCCTATGGGCCTCTCCACAGGCTTCATTTACAGGTCAAGCTAGTTAGGCCTGTCTGCTCATTTCAGACACCATGGATCATAGGCCTTCGCCTACCACATTCCCCCCTTTGATTAATCTCACCCTATTACTTAATAAGGTGTGAGAGTTAAATCACTCAATTTGACTATACTGGGGTCGGGTTACGACCATATATAGTGGGCCGAGGATGCCATAAGGCCATAGTTGCGGTTTTCCGCTCTACAGTGTTTTCAATAATACTGTTTACAGAACGCATACAACATGGGATTATACATGGTAATAGTAAAAACACAGCAATTATTATTAATATAAGCATAAGGAAAGTAGTAAGTCCTCCTAAACCTGAGAAAATAGAGGCGAACCAGTTGGGAAACTTAAACCCATGCCAAGTCTGTACTGGCACGTAAGCTTGTTTTCGCATGTTTTCAGCCATCTCTTCAACTACTTGACCTTTATCATCGATTTTCAAACAACAATTGGTTAAATTCAGTTTCCTTATCATTCCTCCAGCTTAGTCCTCGACGAATGGGTAGTGTACCTCCTCCTGCAGCATGAAGACTGGACCAATCAGATTTCAGCTCCACTGGAACCATCATACCCAGCAACTCAGGAACTCCAGTGTGTCCAGTCTTCATGCAGCAGGAGGACGTTAGTGAGTCTAGCTGGGCTCACTAGTGGATCAATTTGTTGTAGTTATCTTTAGCTAACCTTTTGGTTTGATTTCAGTCCTATTAGGGCTTATTTTCTTTGCTTAGATTTTAATGCTTCTCCTTTAAATTTCTCCTTGATTGAACCGGCACTCCGTGAAGGTGGGGGGGAGCCTGAGGGAGGTCCCTCTCCTGCTCAGCCTTGGCCGCAATTTTAATCTTTACCCGGTTTATTGGGGAGCAGTGGATCTCTGCCCCAGGAACCTTCGGGGCAGAGCTCCAGCGGTGGCTGGGCTGCAGCTCCTCTCCGGAGGTTGGAGGGGACTGCGGGGTTCGTGCCGGTAAGTGCTGACGCTGAGGGAAATCGGGGCGGCTGTTGAGCCAAGTCCTGTAATTTCCCCGGCTGCTCGGGAGCCTTTCTTCGGGGTTCTTTTTAGTGCGGGGGGGCTCCCGGTGTCTTTCTTTGCTGCGGAGCGCAGTTTCAGCCGCAGGGATCTTTTCCGCGGACGTTTTACCTTGGCGGGGGAGCATTTAAAAGCGCGCCAAAAAAGATTGGCAGTCTGCCGCGGCCATCTTTTCTGGCCTCGTGGTGCTCTCTCCGGGGTGCTCCGCGGTAGATTCTTTGTTTTATTTTATTTAACTTATTTATTTAACTTATTTATTTAGCTTCTTTATTTCTTTTTGGCTTCTTTGATTTGGGGGTCAGTTTTTGTTGGTGAGCCCTCGGGGATTCTGGGGGGCTGATACAAAAAAAAAAAAAAAAAAAACGTCACAGGGCAAGAGGACATAGGCTGCCTTGGTGTCCAGGTGCAGGGGCAGTGTTTGCACCTTCATTGTACAGGCTTCCCCTGTGCGCTACTGCCCAGTTTCCTGCCTGGTTCTTCTGGGTCAGTGCGCGGTCTTCTCCCTGCTATTTTTTTGCCCGCTGCCGCCTGTCTTATCCCGGCGCTAGGGCATTCATGTCAGCAGGGGCTCTTTGCCTCATTTGTGGGTCTCGGCGGGGTGCCGACGCAGAGACCGGAGTGTGTCCACGCTGTGCTTCACTTTCTAGAAGCATGGAACAGCGGCTGGAAAGTCCTGGGTCCGCGACGGCGCCGCCTGGTGGCGCTTCGGTGGACTTAGATACGCCGCTGGAGGGGCCCTCGGGGCTTTCTTCTAATGGTGCTGCGGCGACTTTGGCGCAGGCTGGTCTCGGAGGGTCCGTGCCCTTCGAGGATTTCTCGCCTGATTTTGTGCTGCTTCTACACCAGGCATTCTGTCGTCGGCGCCAGGTCATGGGAGCGGCGTCTCTTCCGCTGCAGGAGTTTTCGACCCAGTCCTCTCCAGTGGAGCCCCCGTTGTCGGAGAACAGGGCTCCTAAGCGCCCGCGAATGCATGACCCTAGTTCTGCGGATACGGTGTGGCCTGAAGGAGATGATAACGACTTTGAGCCGGAGGTTGATGCTGACGACTTGGAGGAAGGCGAGCTTACGGAGCCGGAAGATCACGCGAAGATTATTCGGGTGTTCCGACGTGAAGAGCTTCCCGCTCTTGTTTCGGAGGCACTCCAGACGCTCGGGCTGACCCCGACTGCCAAGGTGGAGGAAGCGGACGGGGCAGACCCCATTATTCAGGCAGTTCGGCAGTCTAATGTGGTTTTCCCCATTCACAAGGTTATTGAACAGATGATCCAGGACGAGTGGGACACTCCTGAAGCTGGTCTCAAGGGCGTCAAAATCATGCGTCGTCTTTATCCTTTATCGGAAACAGATCAGGAGCGTTTTCGGTCTCCCAGGGTCGACGCAGCCGTGTCCGCGGTGACTAAGAAGACCACCATTCCGGTAGAAGGGAGTGCGGCTCTACGGGAGCCGCAGGACCGCAAAATGGACGGACTGCTAAAGCAGGCTTTTGAGGCAGATGCTCTGGCTTTGCAGGCTTCTGTTTGTGGAGCCTGGGTGGCTCGTGCTTGTTTAGCTGGGTTCAGCGGTTTCAGCACACTCCCGCCTTAGACACCGCTATGCTGACAGAGCTTCACCGCCTGGAATCCGGCACGGCGTATTTGGCGGATATGCAATATGATCTCATCAGGGCCCTCTCCAACAGCATGGCCTCCGTGGTGGCGTCACGTAGAGCCCTTTGGTTAAAAAATTGGGCGGCCGATGGATCTTCCAAGTCACGACTTGGTAAATTGCCGTTTAAGGGTAAACTACTCTTTGGCGAGGATTTAGATAAGTTGGTCAGGGATCTGGGGGACTCCAAAGGCGGCCGTCTGCCGGAGGATAGACCCAAACGAGGCAGGTCGCTACCGGTTGCCCGGGGGCAGTTTCGAGACTTTCGTAGATTTCGTTCGCCCCGTTTTGGTGGCTTCCAGCGGGGCAGGTATAGCTCCTGAGCGTCGGGCTTTCGCGGCTTCCGGGGAGCCAGCCGAGGGTTCTCGGCGGCTGGTTCCCAGGCCCCTCGCAAGCCCCAATGAAGGGCAGCGGGTCCAGGTGGAGCTGCCGGTGATCGGAGGGCGTCTTCGACGTTTCCTCTCCACTTGGACCCACATTACTTCCGATCAGTGGGTTCTCGACATCATACGGGACGGGTATGTTCTCGATTTGGCCCGTCCCGTGCTCGATTCCTTTGTGGCGTCTCCCTGCCGGGGGGTGCGACAGACTCTTCAGGTCCGCCAAACGCTCGATCGTCTTCTTCAGCTGAGAGCGGTTATTCCCGTACCGCCAGCGGAATATGGCCTGGGAAGATATTCCATCTATTTCGTGGTGCCAAAGAAGGGTGGCGATCTTCGTCCCATTTTGGATCTCAAAGGAGTGAATCGTTGTCTGAGAGTTCCCCACTTTCGGATGGAAACTCTTCGGTCTGTCATGGTTGCCGTTCGCCAAGGCAAATTTCTCACGTCTCTAGACCTCACGGAGGACTATCTCCATATCCCTATTCGAGAGGACCAGCAGAGGTACCTGCGCTTCGGGCTGCCGTGGGGTCATTTCCAGTTTCAAGCATTGCCTTTCGGTCTGGCAACCGCGCCACGCGTTTTCACCAAGATCATGGTGGTGGTGGCCGCGGCTCTTCGCAAAGACGGGGTGCTGGTTCATCCGTACCTCGACGACTGGTTGATTCGCGGGAAGTCTCGAGCAGAAAGCTTGGCAGCGACGTCGAAGGTCGTCGCGCTCTTACAGTCCCTTGGCTGGGTAGTCAACCCCCGCAAGAGCCATGTGATTCCGACGCAGCTGCTGGAATATTTGGGGGTACAGTTCGACACCTGCCGGGGGTTGGTTTCTCTTCCCGAACGCAGGATCTTGACTCTCCAGTCTCTGGTACGGAGGTTCCGCAGATCTCCAGCCCCGTCGGCCTGGCTCTACCTGCAGTTGTTGGGGACCATGGCGTCTTCCCTGGAGGTGGTGCCTTGGGCGCGTTTTCACATGCGCTCACTCCAGCGGGCCTTGCTCCGTTGCTGGTCCAACCAGTCCGATTCCCTGAGCAAACGTCTACCTTGCCCAATGGCGGTTCGGAAGGATCTACGTTGGTGGTTGAGCCCGGCCACACTTCGAGTGGAGATGCCCTTGGAGCAGCCACATTGGGTCCCGCTCTTAACGGATGCCTGCCTGACGGGCTGGGGCGCTCACTGCGAGGGCCAGTTCGTTCAGGGGCTCTGGTCTCCGGAGGAAAGTGCCTGGTCGATCAACCGATTGGAATTGAGGGCTGTTCGACTGGCGTTGCAGCGCTTCAAAACTCGGATATCGTCCCGGGCGGTTCGAGTTCTCTCCGACAATGCAGCGACCGTAGCCTACGTCAACCGGCAGGGCGGAACAGGAAGCGTCGGTCTGGAGGCGGAGACTCGGACGTTGTTCGAGTGGGTGGAACCTCGGTTGCCAGCCATCTCGGCGGCGCACATCGCCGGAAAGGACAATGTGACGGCGGACTTCCTCAGCAGAGTACAGGTGGATCCCGGAGAATGGGAACTCCATCCCAGGGTCTTCGCCCAGCTGGTTCAGCGGTGGGGCGAACCAGTCATGGACCTCATGGCCACCTTCCGCTCGGCAAAGGCGGCTCGGTTCTACAGTCGGCGGCGAGAGCCGATGTCGGAGGGTCTGGATGCTCTTCTGCAGCCGTGGCCCTCCACGGGTCTTCTCTACGTGTTTCCTCCGTGGCCCCTTCTGGGGCGTGTTCTTCAGCGCGTCGAAGCTCACAGGGGTCGGGTGCTCTTGATAGCGCCGGATTGGCCTCGTCGGCCTTGGTATGCCGATCTGATGCGGTTGGTGGACGGTCCGCCCTGGAAACTTCCCTTGTTTCCGGACCTGTTATGTCAGGGTCCCCTCCGCATGCCGCAAGTGGAGAGATTCTCTCTTACGGCCTGGCTATTGAAAGGGCTCGGTTGAGGAAACGCGGTTACTCCCGGTCGGTTGTGGCAACCTTGTTAGAAGCACGCAAGTGATCTACTTCACTGGCCTATGTTCGGGTTTGGCGTATTTTTGAGGATTGGTGCTCTAGGAACCATATACGAGCGGCTACAGCCTCTCTTCCGGTGATACTGGATTTTTTGCAGAACGGTTTTACTAAAGGTCTGGCCGCCAGTTCTTTGCGTGTTCAATTGGCGGCGCTGTCATGTTATCATGGCAAAGTGCAGGGAGTGTCTTTAGGGGCTCATCCTGATGTCGTTCATTTTTTACGAGCTGTTTCTCGGTTACGTCCAGCCCATAGAGTCTCGGTACCTCCGTGGGATCTTAATTTGGTGCTGCGAGCTCTCAGTGCAGCTCCTTTTGAGCCGCTTTCTACTAGTTCTGTGAAGGATTTGACTCTTAAGACAGTATTTCTGGTCGCGATTTGCTCCGCCCGCCGTATTTCCGAGCTTCAGGCTCTTTCTTGCCGGGAGCCTTTTCTCTCTTTCTCGGATCACAAAGTGGTTCTTCGACCTGTGCCTTCCTTCTTGCCTAAGGTGACTTCTCCCTTTCACCTGAACCAGGTTGTTTCCCTTCCAGTTTTCTCGGATGCCGAAGGGCCTGCTTCGGATCGCGGATTCAGTCGTTTGGACCTCAAGAGGGTTTTGCGACACTATCTCAAGGTCACCAGTGATTTTCGTAAATCGGACCGTTTGTTTGTGCTTTTTGGCGGTACTCGCAAAGGGGGAGGCGGCGGCAAAGGCTTCCATTGCTCGCTGGATTAAAGAAGCGATTGGTGCAGCTTACATTTTGCACGGTCGGGCTCCGCCGGCTGGGTTGCGTGCTCATTCCACGAGAGCGCAGGCAGCGTCCTGGGCGGAATTCAGTTTGGTTTCGCCGGTGGATATTTGTAGGGCGGCCACCTGGTCGTCGTTACACACTTTCAGTAAACATTATCGCCTTGATGTCCTGGCGGCGAGCGATGCCGGTTTTGGTTCCGCGGTTCTGCGTGCCGGCTGGCAAAATCCCTCCCGTTAGGCTGCTTTGATACATCCCATTCGTCGAGGACTAAGCTGGAGGAACGATAAGGAAATAGTAATTACACTTACCTGGTAATTGTAGTTCCTTGAGAGACGACAGCTTAGTCCTCCTGCCTCTCCCTGTATTTTGTTTTTCTTTAGCACGGCACGCCTTGGGTTCAGAGCTCAGTATTCCCAGGTGAGTGCGTTTCCGTATGCTTTCCTGTCCTTCGTTCTGAGGTTCTTTTCACTTCTTTTTTTCTTCCTATCCGTTTCTGCTGTGGCAGGAGTGGGACTTTCCGTTCCTCTTCGTAGAGGATGTGGCTACTAATAATGACAAAAAAAAAAAAAAAAAAGTTTTATGGTTCTTAAAGGAAACATTTGATGTGAGAGCAATATTATTAAAGGTTAGCTATGTGTTTGAGTTTGCTTTGTCAATAGTTCACTGGAGTTCCTGAGTTGCTGGGTATGATGGTTCCAGTGGAGCTGAAATCTGATTGGTCCAGTCTTCATGCTGCAGGAGGAGGTACACTACCCATTCGTCGAGGACTAAGCTGTCGTCTCTCAAGGAACTACAATTACCAGGTAAGTGTAATTACTATTTACCACATACTCCTCCTTCAGCTGCCAACAAATAATCTAGTGCTAAGCGATTCTGATATATGGCAGTGCGCATTTGTGTGCTCTGTCTAGCTAAAAGCGTGAGTGCTTGGCTAGTCTCATTGGTTATTAATTCAACTACTGCTTGTAAGCGGATAATACGATTAATCACATATACAGGGGTCCGGTAGCCCCACATACCATCATCATTCCATGTGGCCGGTCCATAATAGGCAATGATTCGCTCGGGTGGCCAATCATCACCCTCCCATTTCTCCCACTTGCCTATCTGTAGGGGTGCTCTCTTCTGTCTTTTAGTGTATACCGGGTATCCTAATTGCTCTCCGTGTTCAGTGGGTAACAAAAAGAAAGAAGGTCTAATGGTCCCCAAAACACATGCCCCTCCCCAGTTTATAGGGAGTCTGGCATATGCTCGAGTTCCACAAATCCAATACAAGCCGGGTGGGGCTTGCCAAGCATGGGGTAGGGCAAGATTTGTCCATAGATCAGCAAGTTCAGGAAATTTCGCTAATGGATTAGGGGGTTCAGATGCATTAACCCCTGACCACCAGGATGTCTGTTTGGTGGTGTCATTATAGAACATTTGGCTGAGACAGACCAGCTGTCCCACCTGCAGAGTGAACTGAGGTCAGTTCGGGCATAACATAGACGTCCAACTATTGAGTGTGCTAAGACCCATTTGCTTGTAGTCTTATGTAATTCAGTATGATTTGTGATACAGCGGACCCTCTTCTGGAGAGAAAAATAGTTTTGAAGTCTGAAAGAAAAAGAAATTGCCTGCAATTTCCAGAGGATTCACCTAGAGGGAGCAGGAGAGTTAGGACAGAGACCACAGAACCACGCCCTAGTGGGCAGGACTCATGTTCCAAAAGCTCACATTTAAGAGGAAGCAAGCAAGAGTCAGGAGGAAGCTTATCTGCTAGGAGCTTACCTGCAAGAAGCTCAGCTGCTAAAACCTCGTCTGCTTGGAGAGCTACTACTCAGGGAGCTGTGGAAAGATCACCCTCACCAGTTGGAGAGACCAAGCGAATGCGTGTTCCAGAGAAGGACCAAAGAGATGCTATGAAGGTACTAGCTCAAGAGTGGATCTAGGCCGCAAGCAAGCCTGAGTAAAAGGACAGGCTGGGAAAGGAGAACCAGTCCTGTAGAGAGAGGACAGGCCGAGAAGGCCGAAGCCAAGCCAGACCGGGCCCTGAAGCCCACAAGAGAACAGGCCTCAAAGGCCAGAGGAGGAAAGACTGGGAGAGCAGGAGGAATATACCTGAGAGCACTGATACTGAAGGCAGCAGCCAAGGTAGGCCTCCAGCCTCACCCCAGAGAACCAAACGGAAACCTAAAGGTAAAGCTTTTAACCTTTGTTATTGTGTGCCTGAAGTCAAGCTAAGAGAAGAATCCTGGGAAGGTGGTTCTCCTTATCTAAAACAAGAGGCAAAGCAAAAGTTAAAAGATAGTTTGAGCAAGAAAAGAACTTTGAGAGGAAAACGTTATAGAGAGAATGTTTTTAAACCCCTAGAGCAAGAAATGCCATTTTGGTATTCCACCATGCTGAACCGTGGGCCCAAACAAACTGCCAACCCTTGGGAAGCAGTGAGACGAACTCACATGAAGGACACTTACCTTGATCCCTCAGAGCAGTCAGAGGAGGCCATGCAGGTGGAATCTGTACAGGAGGACATTGATAGTCCTATGGAATGTATATACTGTGCTGGAAGTGATATAGAAGCGTTCCAGAGCTCATTGAGTGAATGAAGTAATTTGCTATTGGATGTTTTTGACACTGTGAAGTTAACAGTTTTTGGTTATTCCATCTCTTACTTTCAAAATCTGCTGTAAAGACTTGTTTTGCTGCGTACCGGAGTGTTTATCCTATGTTATGAACCCTTAGTGACAAAAGGGGAAAATAAAGCCTTTTTCTTTTCCCTCCACTTTCGTGCAAGACTGTAGTCTCTTTGGGAGTTGGCAACGAGGCTGGCACAAGGCTCTGGCCCTTGACCCTCGCACCTGGCCAACCCTGATCACAAACATCTTGGTGACCCCCGGTCCCAGCCCTTCGGTGGAACCACTACGCCGCCACCAGGGGGTGCTGTGCGACCGGGGCGCGTCACAGATTGTATGTCATAGAATAGTTCAATTCTTTTGCTTCCCATGGCCACTGATCACCCATCTTAGTTCCACCACAAAAGTAGCAATCGGAGATGTGTAAACTGGAGACCACTGCCCCCGCTAATTCTAAAAACAAATTCTGGGAAGGGTGAGGGATATCAAACTTGTTTATATGCATAGTCTCATAAAAAGTGTTATGTATATGATATCGTGATGATCTATGGGCCTGGGTGTTTAATCTAATATATACAATGGTTCCGGGATCTGACCCGGAGCCCGCAATTCTGAGTCCAAATTTATATCCTTGTTTCCAAGCACTAGGATTTATTACAAGAAATTCTAATGGGTTACAAGCTCCCTTCTTGCAATTCTTTTCTATATCCTTCACATATGGCCTTTGCAAAACCGCCATTCGATTGTCTCTGGTATTTTCTACCATCTTTCCAGTTTTCCATGTGGCATAGAAAACACATTCCCATTTCGGACAATAGTAATCTGCTTCCGGGGCTGTACTGTATTCATTAGCTAGAACTCGTTTACCTGTACACTCTCCCCATCCAGTGGTTCCTTCTGGACACATGTATTTATCATCGAGAGCATAGGATTTCTCCCAATTAGCACATTTTGAACGACTATCCCTATTGATAACATCACAGGCATCAAAGTATAATACAGCAATCTTAGTAGGGTCGGTGAGTGGGGTGTGGCATTAAGCAGAGGTCCATCCGCATCATTCCATCGTATTTCTAAAGTGTAATAGGATGGATTCTGATGTGGGTTGAAACAAACTTTAGTTTTTCCCTTTGGTGCAAACATTTAGTTCAGTGGTGTTATAAATACACCGAGTCACTTTACCAGTGCAAGTATAGTAAGAATGATATAGCAAAGTCTGAGTTACTTTCATTCCAGTCCGAGTGGAAGTAATGCAAGCAGTACATGGAGGCAAGGCACAAGTCAGTTCAAGGCCTCCTAGGCAGGCAACCAGGACAAAGTAAAAACAAAGATGCATGTTGATTGGAGTTCTTCTGAATCCTCACTTGAAAATCTTGATCTCGGCGTCCTCGTTTTGGCACAATGCTGTCCCGTTTGCTAATGAAGTAATTCAACGGGTGTCGAATGTTGATTGAAGATCCTCACAATGTCCGTCGTATGCCAACTAGCTTATCAATTCCAGTTGGCTCTGAATATTTGTCAATCAATATAGTATCAAACAGTGTGCAAAACCGCACACATAAGGTTTGTTTGAGCTAAATTCTGCTATATTGGAAACAGCAATCCTCTTTGAAAGACTTGGCTATTACAGCTATGGTTGTTGGGATGATCCCAAAAGTGTCTAGGTCACTGGTTGCCGTCTCAAGGTAAGTCGCAAAGGTACATTAGGATGCTGTACTGCTGTCCACTGCTCGGGTTCTGGAACGGCTGCGGGCTTGACTCTGCTGTGGTGGATCCAGGAATCGATCTCTGCTACCTTTACTGCAGTTGGGGTAGACAGGATGACGGTATATGGCCCCTTCCAATGTGGTTCCAACGGTGTCTTTCTCCAATCTTTGATCCACACCGAGGTTCCAGGCTGGTAGGGATGCAGGGGCTCCGTCAAGTTGATAGGCAACTGGTCCTGTATCCACGTATGGAGAGTCTGTAGAACAAAACTAAGAGCTAGAAGTTCTTGTCTGGTTATTTCTGAACCAATCTGTGTTAAACTACCTTTAATTCCCTGCACTATTGGTGGGGGTTTACCATACAGAACCTCAAAAGGGGAAAATCCTGTTGACTTTACAGGAGCTGAGCATATTCTGAGTAAAGCTATTGGGAGTACTTGGGGCCACTTCAGGCGAGTCTCCTGACAAAGCTTAGACATTTGGGCTTTCAAGGTACGATTCATTCGCTCAACTTTCCCTGAACTCTGAGGTCTATATGCAGTGTGAAGCTTCCATTGTATCTGCAGGGCTCTTGCTAACTGCTGAGTAATCTGAGAAACGAATGAGGGCCCATTATCTGACCCTATTACTGCTGGGATTCCAAATCTGGGAATAATTTCTCTCAGCAAAACTTTGGTAACTTCTCGGGCCTTTTCAGTTCTGGTGGGAAAAGCTTCCACCCACCCGGAAAAAGTACAGACTAATACTAACAAGTAGTGGTAGCCATTGGCTTTTGGCATTTCAGTAAAGTCAATCTGCAGGTGGTGCATGGGGGTTACACCTCCTGACTGAACTCGAGGTGGTGGTGTGGGACCTTGTTTGGCATTATTCTTGGCACAAATTAGACACTGGCGTGCTACTGAAGCTGATAGGGCTGCCAACATAGTAATGCAGAAATGTGGTCTAAGTGCCTTTTCCATAGCGCTTTTTCCATAATGTGTGGCTTGATGAAAAGCCTTGACAAAGGCTGGTCCCAACAATTCGGGGATTACTATTCGGCCTGGAGGTTGACTGCCCTCTGCTGGTGGCAGCTCAATCCATCCATCTTTCAGCACTCCCTCTTCTTTATTACAGTAGTAATCCAATTCTTTGGTGGTATATCGTGGTGTCCATAAATTGAGGGGTACTGGAAACAATGTTGCCTGCATTGGCATAGCCTGTGATGAAATTTGTCCTGTCATGGCTGCTTGTCGTGCTGCGGCATCAGCAAATCTATTTCCTTGGGCAACATCTCCTTTACCTGCTTGATGTCCTCGGCAGTGCATAACAGCTACACGAGTTGGGGCCCATACTGCATCAAGTAACATCAATATCTCCGGGCCATATTTGATAGATTTTCCTCCTGACGTGATGAGCCCTCGTTCTTTGTAGAGGGCTCCATGGGCATGCAAAGTGGTGAAGGCATATTTAGAGTCTGTGTACACATTTAACAAGAGGTTTGCACCTAGCACCAATGCTCGGGTAAGTGCGATTAATTCTGCTTTCTGGGCTGATGTGCCTGACGCTAGGGCTGACGATTCAATGACTTCATACCGGGTAACCACTGCATACCCGGCACAACGTCGTCCATTGACGATGAGACTGCTTCCATCCACGAAATAGGTTTGATCAGGATTGTCCAAGGGCACATCTGTCAGATCAGGTCGACTTGAGAATACAGTCTCCATGACTTCTATACAGTCATGTTCCGGGGGTTCTTCGCTGACAGGTATCAACGTGGCTGGGTTCAAGGCATGGCTCACTTCCAATTGTATCTGTGGGTTTTCACATAACATACTCTGATATTTCAACATTCGGGAATTGGTGAGCCAGTGATTCGCCTTCTGCTCCATGAGGGCAAGGACTGCGTTTGGCACAGTGACTCGTAGATTCTGTCCTAAGGTGAGCTTGTCTGCTTCACTTACTAATAATGCTGTAGCTGCTACTGCTCTCAAGCAAGGTGGCCATCCTTTGGCCACAGTGTCCAATTGTTTTGACAGGTATGCTACAGGTCGCTCCCAGTTTCCTAATTTCTGAGTCAGCATGCCTAAGGCGTTCCCTTGTGCCTCATGTACGAATAAATGAAAAGGCTTGTGAACATCTGGTAATCCCAGTGCTGGTGATGACATCAATTCTTCCTTTAATGTCTTGAAGGCTGTTTCCTGCTCAGGTCCCCACTCTAGTGGCGACTTTTCTTCTCCTTTTGTAGCTTCATACAATGGTTTGGCAATTTGAGCAAAGTTGGGAATCCAGATTCGGCAGTATCCTGCTGCTCCTAGAAAGGCTCTGACTTGCTTTCTGGTATTTGGGGTTGGGATTCTGCACACAGCTTCTTTTCTCTCTCTTCCTAATTGTCGGCTTCCTTTAGTCAAACGAAAGCCTAAGTATTTCACTTCTTTTTGGCATAGCTGTGCTTTGGCTCTGGAAACTTTGTATCCAGCTTCATCCAGTAGCTGCAAGAGGTCTTTGGTGGCTTGTATACATTCACTTTCTGATACAGCAGCTATCAGCAGATCGTCCACATACTGGAGAAGTACTCTCTTCCCCGGGGCCACTGGATAGCTTGAAAGGTCTTGGTTCAATGCAGCACTGAAGATGGTAGGTGAATTCTTGAATCCTTGGGGTAATCGTGTCCAAGTAAGTTGGCCCCGTCTTCCAGAGACAGGGTCCTGCCATTCAAAGGCAAACAGCAATTGACTAATTGGGGCTAATCTTATGCAAAAGAACGCATCTTTTAAGTCCAAAACAGTAAAGTGGGTAGCTTCAGCAGGAATTAGTCCTAAAAGTGTGTAAGGGTTTGGCACAACTGGATGTATGGTCTCAACTGCTTCATTCACTCTCCTCAGGTCCTGCACTGGACGGTAGTCATCTGTTCCAGGCTTCTTCACTGGCAAGAGTGGAGTGTTCCATGATGACTGACATACTTTTAGTAGGCCATACTCTAGCAATCTTAACAAGTGGCGGTGAATGCCTTCAATTGCTGCTCTTGGGAGAGGGTATTGCTTAACATGTATTGGTGTAGCACTGGGTTTGAGATTCACAATTATTGGAGCTATATGCTTGGCTAGGCCTGGGGGATTGCCTTCTGCCCATACCCCAGGCGAAGCATCCATACTTTTCAGAGTTTGTTCAAAATAGGTGTCCTGAGTGGATTCACTACTATAATATCTCCATTCTTCCTCACGGGGAACAGTAAGCAACATTATTCCTGCAGGTTTAGTCTGGGAATTCACTGTCATTTGCATCTCTCCTTTCTCGGTAAAGGATATTTGGGCCTGTAACTTGGCTAACATATCTCGTCCCAGTAATGGTACTGGACATTCGGGCATATAGAGGAATTGATGTGTTATTTGCTGTCCTCCCAGACTGCATATTCGGTTCTGAAGAAAAGGCTTTGTGGCTTTGGCACCAGTTGCTCCCACAATGGTGACTGCTCTTGCGGAAAATGGGGCAATTTGTTTATCTACTACAGAATGTTCTGCTCCAGTATCGACCATAAAGTCCATAATTTGGTCTCCTATTTGTATACTGACCATAGGCTCCTGGAGACCTAAAGCAAATTCGGAGCCCGGTCTGTCCTAATCTGCTTCATCTTCGTCATTGGTCGTTGCGGCCAATACTTGGATGGCATCTCCCCTTTCTCGCTGAAATTGTTCTCGATTGGCTCCTCCGCGGTTCCGGGGTCGGCCCCGTCCTCTTTCTCTCCATTGAGCATTATTTTCGTCATCCTGGTGGGCGTCTTCGAGTTGCGGGCATGTATCTCTCCAATGTCCTTCCTCTTTACAGTAGGCACATTGGTTCACGCCTAATTGGGGCCGGCCTTCTCCTCGGCCCCTCCCTCTTCCTCTGCTCCTTCGACTAGGGAAACCTCCCCTTTTCTGTTCAACTATGGCCGCAGCCAGAAAATCAGCTTTCTTCTTCATCTTTCAATCACATTCTTTCTGTCTCTCATTATCACGATTCACATACACTTTATGAGCGACTTCCAGTAACTGAGTTGCATTCATGCCCACAAACCCTTCTAGTTTCTGTAGCTTATGTCTAATGTCTGGTTACAAAAGCAGAATTCACCATGCATAAGCTTCCTGGTGCATCTGGATCATAGGGAGTATACATTCTATACGCTTCAGTCAATCTTTCATAAAACACTGCTGGGCTTTCATCTATGCCCTGGTTAACTTCGGTCACTTTAGAAAGGTTCATAGCTTTCTGGCCCCCCCTTTTCAGACCTTGCATAAGGCCTTGACGAAATCGTGATAGAGATCTGGATCCTCTCTCTGTATTCGGATCCCACCGGGGGTCTTCATTTGGGAATTCTCTTTGGGCTGCTTCCCGATTATCTATCCTTACGCCGTCCCCCGGTGCTACAGGGTTATCTGCCATCCAGTCAATAGCTGCTCGCTTAATTCGGGTCCGCTCCTCAGTAGTGAATAAGGTAGACAGGAGCTGACGGCAATCTGCCCAAGTGGGTTGGTGGGTTTCCATAATGGTATTCATTAACTCTGTTAGCTCCTGGGGCTTATCAGTATAGGAAGCATAATGTGACTTCCAATTTAACAAATCAGTAGTGGAGAAGGGCACATATACTAGACTTAGGGGTCCTGCCACCACCTGATTATCTTCATCTCTCACGGGCACTCCCGGGACTTGCCGTAAGGGCATCATTTTTGCAGTAGAATGCTTTCTGGATCTGAGGGAGATTTTAGTAACTCTCCTGGTAGGGGCTTTCTTTCTGCTGTCCGTGCGCTTAGTCTGGGCCGCTTTACTTTTAACTGATGGGCTCACACTGACAGTCGTCTTTATGCTGTCAGTATCACTCTGGGAAGACCCTTCCTCTTGCTCTTCTGCCTCTGACTCAACTTTCTCCTCAGTCTCGGTTGATTCATCTTCCTCATCTGAAGTAAGCTTGTCTGCCTGCTCTTCAGGAAATGGTTCTGGGGTTGGGTCCCGTTCCCGCTGTCTCTGTGGCTCTGGGGCGGGACGCGGTGGCACCCTTACTGGACGCTGGGCTCGAGGCTGTCGAGTTATCACTTCTGGGGACTCAGGATCTGCAAGGATGGGTTTCCGTCTGGATTTCTCACCTGTCCCTGTCTTTTTAGTCTGATCTTTCTGTGTTTGATCTGTTCGTGCTAACATTATTCTGCACTGTTCTTCATAACAGCGCTTCGCCCAGGAGGGCGGGTTCTCACAAATACTCAACCAGGAATCTATATAAGGGTACTGATCGGGGTGCGCTACTCGCACTTTCTGGTGAACTGACTGAATAATTCCTATAGTAAAGGTTCCCTCTCGGGGCCATGAGGGGTCTAAGTCGGGCCACTCCCTAGTACACAAAATCTGTAATCGGGTTGCAGTCATTTTAATTCCATAATCTCCTGAATATCCTTCCTTAAAATGTGTGATCATACATTCTAATGGAGTGTTCCTAGTAGACCCCGCCCCTCCCATTTCGATGTGTGCGCGCAACAACAAACAGAAGGGAAAAGGAGGGCGGACCATGGGTAAGGGGTCCTCCGGCCCTAGAAACATATAAGGGAAACGAATAACAAGACAAGACGACAGTCGCTTCCTCCTTTTTACGACCTGGACGCGGTCGCCCGGCCAGGAAATGCGTTACTCAGGAGTCCGCCTTCGCTTGGTCCGTGCTGCCAGACCTCTCATTCACACTTCATTCACACAATCATGCTAGCAACGTATCCCAAGAATACAATCCAATCCTGTCTATTCTGACTAGTCTTATTCAAATTCCAATATACAAGAAGACGGGAGTTTCGCCCCGCGAATACTCATGCAGGGGTAGTCGGTCCGTCTTTGAGAGGTGATCAAGCTCTCTTACCAAGTTCCAAGTTCCAAGTTCAAGATTCAAGTGGCAGTACTGCTCTGACTCATCTGTCTAGACATACCAAATCAAAACTCTACTCACCGGATCCGGTCCTCAAAGTTCCCAAGCAAGCGCATGAGTTGGACCTCGGACTCCCCTCACTCGGGTTCGAGGTGTTGGCTCCAGCCGGGCCCGGCACCCGCCGAGGTCCGGCCAGCTCCCTCCAATGCAAGGGACCGGTGGCGCCAGGGAGCGAGCCCCGTCGGAAGGGCGCGATCCCGGCAGGACCAAACCTGTAGAGGCGGAAAGTCGTGGTATATTGCCCTATATACCCTCTATTACCACACCTTTCCCGGCCAATGCACCAAGAATATGTAGCAGCAGAGCGCAGACAAACCAATGATACCAGGAGTCTGTTCAGAAGGTCCAAATCATTTATTTGTGCACAAGTCTCAAGCAGAATCAATTTCAAAATGGCTGAGCAATGGCTGTTAGTAAAACAACAACTTATATACTTTTCTTGTCCATTCTAGGTATAGGAAAACATTTCATTGGTCCCGGTAACCTCCCGTACCCCTTCTATTGGTCCCGGTATTGATAAGGCTATCCAATTATGTCCTTTGACTGGGCTTAGCACCTGCTTACCCCCCTTCTAGTCCCAATTACAATGGTCAGTTCACCAATTTAGTTACTTTTCTCCTCCAAGGCCATTTAACTAGTTAGCACATATGAGAAAGCAGGGCACTGTAACCTTTCTGTCAGCAGTTTTAATTAAATTCTTTGCAGCTGTACTCTCTTATCAGTGGTATTTAAACTTATTTTTCTATATTTTCTGAGTTTCGATTCTGCTCAGCTAAGCTGATTATGCTTTGCTAAGCTTCATTTATACAATAGCAGCATATTGGGGGATGTGCAATTCCTATGGGCCTCTCCACAGGCTTCATTTACAGGTCAAGCTAGTTAGGCCTGTCTGCTCATTTCAGACACCATGGATCATAGGCCTTCGCCTACCACAGTATCCCACGCTGTGAAGTAGCGCTTGAGAGTTATTGCAGGTGGAGGTGAAAGCTGAGACTCCAATTTGATTTTAGAAAGGGAGGTTGGATTTCAGAGGTTTTTTTGGGTAAGGTTAAACTGGTGAAATGGCATAGCAGAGTGCTGTTTTGAGTTAGAAACCTGAGAAAACAGGGTTTAATAGTCAGTCGGTGATTGTTGGGAAAGGGATAATTTCTTTTGGAATTTATGTTATTTTTCCTGTTTAAATTCAACATGGAATTTTGATACCATTATTTCTTATGGGAGTTTTAAAAGATAAAAATGGAGATTGTAGCTGCAAAATAGAATTCGTGGCAACTGTTGTTATTAGAATACTGGTGCAAGCATGCTTTTTATTGGCTGTAGGTTTTCTGATGATGTCATTGTTTGTGTTAGTGTTGCCTGGGGTTACGGCTGAGAAGATGGAGAAGTGAAGAACTGTTTGTGAGAGTGAGCAGTTGGTTATTATAGGATTTCTTATAAAGGTTGAAGATTTGCTTTCAAAGTAGGAAAATATGGTTGAGTACTACTGAAAGTGGTCAGGTATTTTAAAAAGAAGGAAAGCTGCTTGTGGAAGTGAGAGCAGAGATGTGTTAAACAGAGCTCCTGACTGAGTTTTGTGACAGAGTGACCGGTTTGAATGTGCTTAGGAATTGCACATTTAATTACAAAGAGCTGTGTATATATTTATTTACTGTATACTTAACTCGGCTGAAAACCTTTTTTTTTTTAAGGTGATGCTAGTAAAAGAGCTCCCTAAAAATAGGTTTCCTGTTTTGAATGGTCTAAAGGTGACCAGAGTATTGGAATGACTCTGAAGTGAGGATAAGTGTAAAGTAACCTGATCTAAAGTAAAAGAAAACTGTTGTTTACTTTATTGCATGTTGAGTAGCACTACTGAAATTGCATAGTGTACTACAAGTTAATTGTACAAAGCATGCTGTAAGGTAGAATGAATCTAATTATTGTGGAATAGACACATAGGGGCTTGTTTACAAAGCCGCGGTAGCGGTTCGCGGTCGTTATCGGAGCCGCGGCCCCATTGAAATCAATGGGGCCGCGGCTCCGATAACGATCGCGAACCGCTACCGCAGCTTTGTAAACAAGCCCCATAGTATTTGAGCGCTGAGTGCAAGTTTGAGTAAATGTGGTGCAAGTATGTGTATAAGGAAACAAGGAGTTTAGTAAGTTCTTCAGCATAGGGAAATAAGTTTAGATAGGTACTTTTAGGTAGGGACTTTGTTTAATTTTATTTATTTAGTTAGGGAACGTAACAAAGTTTGTGACAAAGGAATAATTTAGGTTGTCTTATACCTAAACTAGAAAGAAGTTAGGGTTTTGTCTCCCTTTTTATTTAATTAAGTTAGGGAGCCAGGTATCCCGGACTCCGTGGATTCAGACGTACGGCGGTTCCTGCGCGAATCTTGGGCCCCTACACTTCAATTCTCGCAGCTGTGTGGACAATAATAAAAAAAAGAAGTCAGTCTTACATCTCAGCTGAATGAACAAAGAAAGCTAAGTGAAGTACTTAATATAAGCCGTGTGTTAAAAAGAAGGAAAAGGAGAGCAAGGGGAAAAGAGTGGACAATCCCCACTTGTTACTGATGAAATATGTCTTTATCACAAAGAAAAATAAAACATCATAAAACATCAGGACTTACAAATTAACAACTGAAGTTAACAGAAATGTTTTGGGGTTTTTTTGTGCTACATTAGTTAGAGAAGAAACTTATCTGATTAGAATAGTTAGGATTTCCCTTATTAGAGTTGTGACAGGTTGCTGTTGATTTTTCTGTTAAAGAAAATACAGTTTTTTATTTAAGAAACTAAGGGGCTTGTTTACAAAGCCGCGGTAGCGGTTCGCGATTGTTATCGGAGCCGCGGCCCCATTGATTTCAATGGGGCCACGGCTCCGATAACGATCGCGAATCGCTACCGCGGCTTTGTAAACAAGCCCCTAAGTTACAGGAGTAGCTAGTAGTATAAAATTGTTTAGTAAAAAGAGATAATATGTGCAACTTTTTTTGGTGCAATAAAAGAAGAGATGTATAATGGGTTGTTCTTACATGTTTTACTGAGAATCTGGAAAGATTATTTCAACTAAATATACACAGTAAATAACAACAAAAGTGTCAGAACCTGTGTAGAATAAATATTAAGACACTTTGCAATAATTCTATTTGTAAACTTTATTTATACCACCTAAGTTTACTTATTTATTTATTTCCCCAGTTCCTTTTGAAGAAACTGGTGTGTACTGTACCTTTCTCATTTGTAAGCTGATGATAGCGCCTTTCCTTACGGCACCGTGACACACAATTTAAATAAGGAAGCTACATCAGGGCGCTGGTCACTGGTTTGCAAATAGGGGTGGGTTACAAGAAGACAGAGGAAAGCAGAAACCAGAGACTAGGATCAACACAATCAGCAAAATGAAATGGCCAGACAGCAAAGGTAGGAAAAAAATGTATTTTTCATGTACTGATTGAAATATGTCAGTTTTTTGAATCTATATCTGCTATCTTATTATTTGGTATTACTGTTTCTGTTTCTCTGGTGTTGCACTGCATGCACACAGTCTGCCTTCTTGGGGTTTCAGTTCAGTTTTTGTCTACATATTTCTATTGTCAGTTTGTGGTTCTGTACTTGGTGAAGGTCTATCTATGTTTAGCATGTATGACTGAGGTTAGGTATTCTGTTAGCATTGCATGCCTGTGTAGGGATTTGTAATAATCTGGCTTGTTAAATTTTCCCATTAGGTGGTATTGATGTTATCAGGTTAACTGCAATATTTACAGTGCTGTCTTTTCCTAGGTAGGTCTTCGCTGGGGCTCTTATGGAATGGTACATTCCTTATCGTTCCTCCAGTTTAGTCCTCCACCTCTGGGTAGTGCACCTCCTCCTGCAGCATGGAGACTGGACAAGTCAAAACTTGTGACATCACTGGATATACACTGCTGGTCTTCTCCCATCATCCCCCAGTGTGTCCAGTCTCCATGCAGCAGGAGGACGTAGTGAGCCTAGGTGCCGGGCTCACTTGAGAAACAGATAAAGAGCAGTTAGGGTCTAGATTAAGATTTTCATTTCCTTGTTTTACTTCTACTTTGATTTGTGGTATCTGTATTTAAAAAAAAAAAAAGAATGGGTGAAATGACAGAATTTCAACTGGCCGTTTGCTGTCTTCTGCTTTTTACCTTGCTGATTCTGCCTGATTTCTAGCAGCTCTCTCCCCCTTGATTGTACAGGGGAGAACACTGTGTGGCGCTGCATGATCCTCTTGCCGGGCCCGGGCTGCTGGTTTGTTTGTCAAGGATGGGTAGCAGGAAGGCAGAAGTGCTCCGCGGCTATCCGCTCGCTCCGGTGTTGAGTGGGGCTGCATGCATAGAGCGCTGAAGCATGCGGTAAGCACAAGTCCTTTTAAATTGTGGTTCAAATGTTTTAGGGTGCAGGGAGTCCAGTGAGCGATCGGCCCATGCGCTGGAGGACATTGGCACTTTCTCTTCTTTTCTTCACAGTGAAGGTTTTGGCGCTGAATTGCAAATGCTCGCGGTGGCCATTTTTACCGCATGTTGTGCTGTGTGGCGGTATCCTGTGCTGTAGAGGACAGTGGTGTTTAGCTTGTTTTCTTATATTTAGTATAGTTACTCCCTTATTTATTTATTTAGCTGTATTTATATCCTGCTTTTCACCAGGTCAAAGTGGTCAATTGGGAGATACATTTAACACGAGGGGATATGACACACATATGCTAATACTTACAGGGAACATGGGCAATGGAGGGTTAAGTGGCTTGTCCAAGACCACAAGGAGTACCTATAGTACTAGAAATCCCAGTCCCTCCAGCCTGAGATTGCTGTCCCCAGGTGGGACTTGAACCCCCAGCCCTCCGGCCTGAAGTACCTTGTCCTAACCACTAGGCCACTCCTCCCATGTCAGCAAGAGCGGCCAGATATATTTGAGTGCAGGGGGATTTTCTTTCATCTTATCAAAAAAAAAAAAAAAAAAAAAAAAAAGAGTTTTTTTAGTTACAGACGAGCTAATTAGTAAATGTTACCTCGAAGTGGACCTTGGGTATGCTCTGTTAATTTTTAAATGCAAGCCTAGCCATGCCAAAGTATCTCTTGTTTAAAAAAAAAGAAGTGTGCGGAGGTCATGGCACGCCCTTTATGCTGACAGTGTGTTAAGGCGGCCTGTGACAACTTTGTGATTTTTTTTTTTTGGTAGGGGAGTGGTCATACCTGAGCAGCCTGGTCCTGTCCTGTCCTGTCCTATACTGATGTGTTTACCTGGTCAACTTTACATTGTACTGGCTTGGCTTCATGTTACATGTTACATTGATGAAAGGATTGTTTGTTCTAATCATTGGAAACAAATTGGGTCTCTGTAGTATTGGATCTTATAATTCTGAGTGCCATAAGCATCAGAGGGTTGCTGTTGAACAAGGTAGCTCAAAGATCCAGGATTTCCTCCTACTACACAGTGGTGATTCTGGCCTACTAGGACGTTCTGCAGAAATATGGTTCTGATTCCTTTCGGAAGCTCATCATAGCAGGAGCTCAAATCTGCTATCGATGGACCTGGCGGCAGCTGATCGTCGGAAAGCTAGTACAAGATTTTTTCCCATGTCTAAAGCTGTAAGCCTTGGTTTCACTGAGTAAAGTCCTACCTCATATAGGGGTACATTAAACCTTATTGGGGTTCACTTCCTTTCCTTTTGCGGCTCTGGAGTAATAAGCTTGCAGCAGTGGCTAGAGAGGGTCTCCTTCACAGCGGGGTTCTTCAGTACCTCTCAATAGAAGGCCCAGAGCCCTTGGGCTCATGACAGCAGTATTTAGACGCGTTGTTATTCTGGTTCACACGTGCTTTCTCCCCTGTTGGGTTTTGCATTCTGGGGACAGGCACACGCTGGGGAATATAGCAGAACGGAGCTTTCTCCCTAGGTAGCCAGTGGCAGTCTAGTTGATGCAATTGTTTTTATTAATTTTATTTCCTCAACAGCTGGCGCCTGAGCCTGTGTAGATGCAAAGCGCTGTAGATCCAGCTACATAACGGGGTTCAGTTTGGGGGAGTCTCAGAGGAGTGTTCCCAGCCCACCCAACATGGCGGTCAGGCCGCGAGGCTTAGTATGTGATGGTATCATGGGAGTGACTCCCACTTAATCCTTAAGCAGTCGTGGGACTTATCCAGTTCCAGGCTACTACAGTGCACAATGTCTGGATGCAGTCAGGTGGAAAAGGCTTCGTCGGATGGGCCCTGGTTGTTGCTGTGCGACATTCAGAGTGTTGTGGTCGTAGTCAGGTGATCTAAAAGCTTGCTACGCTTCTAGTAGTTTTGGGATAAAATGTAAACTACTCGGAGAATGTGTCAGCTTGATTGGATCAGGGAAAGGCTCGTTCTATTTTTATTATTCAGAATTTATTCATTCCACAATGAGTTGAGGCAGATGTGTGGAAAAGGGCTAATCTGATAGGTCATTATGGTTGCTGGGCCATTTTTTTTGTTTTAGATGGCTGTGTGGGTGATCTAAGAAAAAAAAAACACAGCTGGGGGTTACTTTGTTGTTTTTTCCTGAGAAAGGTCCTATTGAAAGCCGGAGACAGGAATAAAGATGTATTTTAAAATAAATAATTTAATAGCGTGCTGCATTTACATTGGTAGCATCTACGGTTCTGCAGAAAACAGGAAGGGGTTACATAGCACACATGTATGTAATGTGACAGCTAGTGTATAGGAAACAACTGACATCCTTCCATCTGTCTATGGTCAGTGAGTTGTCGGAAATGATTGTCTACGCCTGGATGATGTATCTATTAGGTGGTAATGTTGCTCGTATGGGCAGCTGTACTCACTGATAGCCGTACAACGTACGGTGGCTATTCATCAAACTTTGGCTCGTATCTTGCACTTAAGAGTGGTTGGGCCGGATCCACAGGAATTTTCGGATTCAGGCACCGCTCTACTTGTGTCATGCCTTGAAAGTATGGACGGACCTCTCCGTCCTTGCTGGATCTCAGGAGATGATTGTCTACGGGACAGACACAGTGGATCCCTTTACAGCAACAGGATAAAATCAAAATAAACTGAACCATCTAATTTCTCAACAAATAGGGGTGTCCTGCATGGAGTGGTGGGTTCACCCCTAAACAGGGATGTGGGGAGGATTGGCCTGCACAGAGCGGCAGGTGCACCTACTCTTGCCATCGTGCTGGGCAGACTAGATGGACCATGCTGGTCTTTATCTGCCGTCATTTACTATGTTACTATGTAATTACATGACTGTCTTTATGCGTCTAGCTTTGAATTGAACTGTTGCGGTTAGTAGTAGGGACAGTTCCACAGGAGAAGTTTGGCCCATTTCTCATACTTACGGTAGCATACTTGCACATGTCAATAGGGCAGCACATCAGAAGTTTCTGGAGTGGCCTTCCGGAGAGTACATTGCGGTGTCAGACTAGCCCTTCGGTTTGGCAGCGACTCCACGCAACTTCGCCAAGCTTGTGTTGGGGGGTTGCGTCAGCTCTGCGGAAAGGAGGTATCTTAGTTTCCCTTGCCTCGGCGATTGGGTACTTCGACCTAAGTCCAGGGCCGAGGAGGTATGAATCCCGCCCAGAGCAGTAAAATTTCTTCAGGCTCGCTGAGTGTTCAGGGCGGTCACAAGTAGCTTAGTCTGTCTCAAGGTCTGCGGTTCTTAATAGTATGGTTCAACCTTCACTGAAGAACAGTGTTTCTGCCGGAGCGGAGAGATCAGGTTCTTTAATGACTAGTTTGCAGGGTGCAAGTGGAGCAGGTGCCATCGGCGTGGAGCTGTCCTCGGCTACTTGGGGCAATGGCGGCGAACGGGAGGTGGGTCTGTGAGCCAGAGCTCGCTAGCATCCCTTACAAAGGTACTTGTTACGGCAATGGTCGCGCCAGAACGATCCTCTAAACAAACGTCTTCCATGTCTTGCGTAGATCAGGGGATTCCTTAGCGGAGGGAATGGCCCCGGGAGATCAGGCAAGCAGACATGCCGCTGGAACATCCGCAGTGGATCTCAATGTTGATGGATAAGAACCGCACAGGCTTGGGGCTCATTGCAGGGTTCGGTTCACACAGGAAGTTAGAAAGAGCATCAACCGTTTGGAGCTGTGTGCTAGCTCTGGTGCTTCAAGTTTTCAAATCCGGCGTGACAGATCGGGCAGGGTTAGGACTGCCCGACGGATACGTATCAGTGGTTTTCTTAAATAGGCATGAGGACACAAGCAGGGCGATCATGGAAGAGGACTCGAAGGCACTGTTCGCGTGGAGGGAGTCTCGCCTGCAGGCGCTTTGCAAGAACGCACAATGTGATGCAGGATTTTCTCAAGTGGAGTCCAGAGGAATGCCGGAGAGCGGAGGCTTCATCCGGAAGTGTTCGTACAAATAGTTGTCAGGTGGATCCTCCGATCCTGGACCTCAGGATGATCTTTCTTTTGACCAAAGTGAATACTTTGGTTACAATAGTAGGCGTAAAAGGATGTTGAAAGGCATCAAGGCTCGGATGCAATCTTGACCGTTGACCGCATTCTCAATGCTTTTATCCTCCATGGCGCTCATAGGGTATGTGAGTCAGCGCATTGAGCCGTATCGGGGGAGAGTGGTGTTGATGGCGCCAGTTTGGCCAAGGTGTCCGTGGGGCGCCGACCTGGTACGGCTCATAGACGGGAAACCTTGACGGTGGTCCGCAACGGCAAATCTCTTGACCGGGGGTTCTATTGGTATATCACAGGTGGATATATCCTCTCTTATGGCCTAGCAATCGAAAGGACAGGGTTAAGAAAGTAAGGCTATTCTGGATCAGGGATTACGAACCTATCTCAAGACAGAAAGACGTACCATACCCTATTGTAACTGCGGGTATGGCATGTATTCAAGGTCCGGTAGGCTTGGCAGCAGGTCCAGACTTCAGCAGTGCCAGTTCCTATGGTTTTAGGTTTTGCAGGCCGCGGCCTGTCTGCAGAATGGTGACTCCCTCGTGGGATTTCATTTCCATCCTGGGGAGGGTGGGGGCGGTCACTAGTGAATCTTTGAGCCCTTGTGTCTGGCTTCGGTTAGGGATTTTAGAAGCAGGGTTATAGTGGCTAGCTGGTTGACTTGTTGGGTTTTGGGTTTCAAGCCTGGTATTGGGTAGAATCGTTCTTGTTCTTAGTTAGGGACAAGTTGGTTCTACGGCCAGTTCCCTACTTGTTGACCAAGGTAGTTCTTCCTTCTCTTGAATCAGTTGGTCTTGTTTCCAGTTTTGGGATTCTTGGAGGAGAATGCTTCAGTTGGCGGTCTGTGTCGCTTACCTGTAAACAGAGTTCCACGGTCACACTGTTAAGTACCGGTGGTCTTCCGAAAGTCGCATCAGTAGTCGGTTAGTTTAGGGGTCTGCCAAAGAGCGTAGCGGCAGCCAAAGTTTTAATAGCTGATGCATGTCCCTTGCCAGGGAGTCAGGCGTCCGTGGGACTGCGGTCTCCCTCTTTTAGAGAGCAGACAACTTACTGGGTGGAGTTTAGATTGGTTCTGACTGTGGAAAGTTGCAGAGCGGCGACATGGTCGCCTTTTATACCTTCAGTAAGCGCTATTGGCTGGCAGTTCAGGTGACAAGTGTTGCCTGTTTCTGGTCGGCAGTGCTGCGTTATGGCTGAAAAGGTCCCCCCAAGGATTACTGCTCTGGAGGACTAAACTGGAGGAACAATAAGGAAATGGAAATTACACTTACATGGTAATTGTTTTTCCTTGAGTAACTCCAGTTTAGTCCTCAATCCCGCCCAGGGATGTATTTTCAGAGGTAGTTCTTTCAGTTTGGAGAGGGTTCTCCGTCGCTAAGAGTGCTCTACATAGATATGCTGGAGATCGCAGTGGTATACTTTCTTTCTCTGACCTTTTTGGGTCTTCCTTTCCTCTTTCTGGTTGTCTTACTCTGATCTGGGAGGAAGAGCACAGAGGCAAGAAGGAGGTGGTTGCTTTTTCCCTGTATTTTAAGCGACTTTACTTTTACAAGTTAAAGATTAAATTTAGAGTGGTAATTAATACTTACCCTACTTATTTGTTGCTTCTTTGAGTTTGCTTTGTCAGTAGTTCACTGGGGGATGATGGGAGAAGACCAGCAGTGTATATCCAGTGATATCACAAGTTTTGACTTGTCCAGTCTCCATGCTGCAGGAGCAGGTGCACTACTCAGAGATGGAGGACTAAACTGGAGTTACTCAAGGAACAACAATTACCAGGTAAGTGTAATTTCCATTTTGTTCTATCCTAAGCGACTTTTGTAGGGTTTTGTATTTCCTCACAATTTGCCTGCTACTGGATAAGGTTTATGTTGTTACTGAGTTGAAAACAGAAGTTCTACAGAAAAAATGTCTTAGTTCTGCTCTAGAGGAAAGTGGTGCTCCTTGCATTTGCAAAGCAAACATGCAGATCTTTCCAAATTTATACTGCAAATACACTGTGAAAAAAGCCTCACTCATTAGTCAACAACTCTCTCATTGGGATGGTTAATCTCACTTTTTGGGATGGGACATCCTTGGTAACTCTATATACTCCCCTATATTGTCCTTAATACAAATACATAGTCTGCATCCACAGAACTCACCAGCCTCTCCCCCCCCCCCCCCAATAATGTATTTATTTATTTAATGTTTTTTTATACCTTAATGTTTTTATTACCCTTTTTGGGTAATCAGTGGTTTACAGAATAACAACAGCATTACATTATAACATAGAAACTTATTACAGTGAACATTTTAACAGTAATTATTACATCGAGCATCTTAACAGTAGCATTATATTAACCAGAGAAAGGTATGCGCTTATATACATCACCTTCTCCAGGAACAAGCAGGAAGTCAGTCCTCACATATGGGTGACGTCGACGGAGCCCCCATGCGGAGCAAATCCCCAACTTTCGGAGAAAGCCTTTGGGACTGCATCACGCATGCGCGGTCCCCTTCCCGCCCAAGGGTGCCATCTTGCTCAGTCTCCTTTTTTCCGTGGAGCCCAACAGACATTGTCCTAATTCCCCCATGGAAAAAGTAGATAAAAGATGGAAAATTAATTTCCTGCTTGGCCGGTTCGACGCTGGTTCCCCTTCCCGCCTCGGCTCTGTACACCGGTATCGAGTCTGGTCCATTTTTTCATTTGCCCTTAGAGACTAGCATTTGTGCTTTTTTTCTTTTTAGCTGGCAGTCTGTTCCTTTGACCTTGCAGGGGCCCTTTTTCCCCCGATGGCTGCCAGTGGCTTTAAGAAGTGTGATCGGTGCACGAAACTGATGTCTCTCACCGATACACACGACTGCTGCCTCTGCTGTCTTGGGCCCGACCACGACCCCATGGTCTGTGGCCCTTGCAAGAAGATATCTTCCAAGGCCTTAAGGAGCAGGCAGCAGCAACATGACAGGATTTTTTCCCGTCCGCACCCGCCTGGGCTTGGACCTCGTCAGAGGCCTCGATCTCTCGGGAGCTGTCTGATCCCGAGCAGCGTCGGGTGTCCTCTGAGAGGGGATCTCCCTCGCAGGAACACTGGAGGAAGAAAAAATCCGTGAGGGCATCGTCGTCTGAGAGCTCCAAGAGGCCTGGTCCCTCGCGGGCTCAATCACGGAGCCTGGCGCACTGCCCCGGATCCTCGGAGTCGGAGAGGCCTGCCAAACTCCCTCGAAAGGAACATAAGATATGCCATACTGGTTCAGACCAAGGTCCATCAAGCCCAGTATCCTGTTTCCAACAGAGGCCAATCTAGGTTACAAGTACCTAAAAGTTTCCCCTAAAGACACAGGTTCCACAATGCTTGTATTGGGTCAAGCAGTGGATATTCTGGGTCCCCTTCAATAACGGTCTATGGACCTTTCCTCCAGCAACTTTTCCAAACTTTTGTTAAACCTAGCTATGCTAACAGCTTTTACTACATCCTCGGGTATCAAATTCCACAGTTTCACTACACATTGAGTAAAAAATATTTTCTCTTATTAGTTTTAAATAGGTTATCCTGTAGCTTCATTGCATGCCCCCTAACCTTTCTATGTTTACCCGCTCCACTCCATTCATTAATTTATAGACCTCTATCATATCTCCCCTCAGCCGTCTCTTTTGCAGGTTGAAGAGCCCTAATCTTTTTAGCCTGTCTTCATAGGGGTATCCTTCCATCCCTTTAGCATTTTGGTGGCTCTTCTCTGTACCTTTTCTAATAACGCTATATCCTTTTTAAGATACGGCAACCAGAATTGTACACAATATTCAAGGTGCGGTCGCACCATGGAATGATACAGAGGCATTATAATATCCTTTGTTTTATTTTCCATTCCTTTCCTTATGATACCTAGCATTCTATTTGCTCTCTTGGCCGCCGCTATACACTGGGCGGAGGGTTTTAACATGTTATCCACGATGATACCTAAATCTTTTTCCTGGGTGGTGGTTCCTAATGTGGACCTTGCATCGTGTAACCATAGTTTGTGTTTTATTTTCCTAGGTGCATAACGTTGCACTTGTCCACATTAAATTTCATCTGCCATTTGGATGCCCAGTTTTCCAATTTATCAAGATCCTCTTGCAATTCTCCACAATCCTCATGGGTTTTAACAACTTTGAATAGTTTTGTGTCACCTGCAAATTTGATATTCCCATTCCAGGTCATTTATGAATACGTAAAAAAGCAGCGGACCCAGCACAGATTCCTGGGGTACTCCAATATTCACCTTTCTCCATTGGGAAAATTGGCCATTTAGCCCTACCCTCTGCTTTCTATCTTTTAACCAGTTCCTGATCCATAATAGTACAACTGCCTCCTATCCCACGACTTTTTAATTTTGCCAAAAGTCTCATGAAGGACCTTGTCAAAGGCTTTCTGAAAGTCCAGATACACTATATCAACCGACTCACCTCTGTCTACCTGTTTATTCACACCTTCAAAAAAACATAACAGATTAGTAAGACAAGATCTTCCTTCGCTAAAGCCATGTTGGCCATCTCCCATTAAGCCATGGCTATCTACATATTCAGTAATTTGTTCTTTATGATGGTTTCTACCATTTTTTCTGGTAGTGACGTCAAGCTCACCGGTCTGTAGTTTCCCAGATCACCCCTGGAACCCTTTTTAAAAATTGGTGTTACATTCACCATCCTCCATTCTTCAGTTATTACAGATATTTGATGATAGTTCACAGATTACTAATAGTAGGTCTGCAATTTCATATCTCAGATCAGGAACTGGAGACGCCGAGGAAGGTAACCCCTGTCCTCGTTGTTGACTCTCCTCAGGGAGAGCAGACATCGGGCCCGATGGTGTCGGGACCCGACCCGGGGGCTGCGGAGCCCCCTGAGCTTGGTCTCAGGTTGGCGGCCTTGGAGCACAGCGTGTCTGCCTTCATGGACCATGAGCGGGCGCTGGTGGCCGATCTCACATGTCCGTCTGCCCTGACCACTGAGACTTCAACGTCAAAGTCGACCCCGGAGGCCGAGCCGATCCTCGAGACACTAAGAACTCGAGTCGATCCTTAGCCGAGGTCCCCATCGACCTCCCATTTGGGACCGAGGTCATCGACGCCGATTCCCTTGGCGTCAGGGCAGTCGAGACTGAAGCCCTCGAGGCCGGAGCCGCTCGACATCTCCTCGGAGGGTTCCGATTGGGAGATGGAGGATGAGGAGTCTCCGGACACCCACCGTGCCAAGTACGTCCCGTCAGACTCCACGGGATCTGAACCTCGGAGAAGGTCATCCCCGGAGGACACCCGGTTGTTGGACTTCATCCGGGATATGGCAAAGGCTTTGTCTTTCTCGGTGGATGCGAGGAGGAGCCTCAAGCTGAGCAGCTCGAGATCCTCCAGTATGACTTTCCTCCGAAGGAAGCCCTTATTCTACTGGTGCTCCCCATTCTGGAACAGCTGATGCTCCGCATGTGGGAGACACCGGCCTCGGTGCCGGTCCTCAGCAGGTGAATCGATTCCATCTATCGAGTTCGCAAGAGCCCTGGGTTCCAAAAGGCACAGCTGCCGCACAACTCCATGGTTGTGGAATCGGCCATGCGCTGGCTCAAGAGCCAGAAGATGCACTTCTTGGTGCCTCCTGGCCCGGGAGTCCCACAACATGGATGCACTCGGCAGAAAGTGCTACCAGGGTTCGATGCTGTCATGACGAATCCAGATGTACCAGCTTTACATGGGCATGTACCTCTTGAAGGACTAGAAAAAGGGACTGTTACTTCTGGAGAGAGATCTGAAACTGTGAGCATATACTTCTGGTAATTTTCTAAAAGGAATTCTTTGTATTAAAGCTAATTAATCTGTGAACCCACTATTTTTTGTTAAATCAGTCAGGGCCTAGTAGCAGCAGTTTAAGTTTAAATTTAAAACACAGAAGAGAACTTTCTGATTACATTTCATACCCAGCAGAGAGCTTGTAGTTTAAATTTAATAGTCACTCAGGGCCTAGTAACAGCAAAGTACTTTTAGTTTAAATTTAAAACACAGAAGAGAGCTTTCTGGTTACATTTGGAACCCAGCAGAGAGCTTGTAGTTTAAATTTCATAAGAAGTTAGAGCCTAGCAGCAGCTAAGAGCTATAATTTAAATCAAATCAGAATATAGCTTACCTCAGCAGCACAAGACAGGGTACTGTGTAGCAGCCCTCTTTTAATAAGTGTTATTTCCCTTCCTCCCTCCCCACACCCACCCACCCCTGGGATAATCGTAGCTTTATAGGTACTTACACATCTTAAAAGGCAGGAGGTACTCTCAGGTGAAGCTCATTACCCAAATCAGTCATACAATAAGGACCTGAGATTAGTTAAGCTTCAGGTGAACAAGGTATATTACACGTATTAGGTACAGTTTTATTAGTATAAATATCCATAGCAACCCTTAGTAAGTAAAGAACTTAGATCTAAACACAAACTTAAAACTAAGATGCAGACAGCAGTCCAGCAGCGGGATGGGGGCTTTCCAGTCTTTTGCATTGAGTGTCACATGTATGATTTTCTCCCAGTTGGTGAGAGGTCTTACGTGTGCACTAGGTGCAAGGAGCTCTTTGCTCTCAGGGAATGAGTCCGTTCTCTAGAGGCTAAAGTAGCAGACTTGGAAAGCATAAGACAGACAGAGAGGTACATAAACGAGACCTACAGGGATATAGTCCTGAAGTCCCACCTCCAGTCTGGCAGCATCCCTGTTGCCATGGAGGAGAGAGGTCACGTGACAGGATAGCATCACCCTGGTGTGGCAGGAAGTGATCCTGTAACTAGGACCTGTCCTCCAGGTGATGTAAAACCCTCTCGCACTGAGGAAGTTTCTCCAGGGCCATGTGCCCATGAGGGAAGGGTTAGGACAGCCGTTATAGTTGGTGATTCGATCATTAGGCATGTAGATAGCTGGGTGGCTGGTGGACGTGAGGATCGCCTGGTAACATGCCTGCCTGGTGCGAAGGTAGCGGACCTCACGCGCCACCTAGATAAGGTCTTAGATAGTGCTGGGGAGGAGTCTGCTGTCTTGGTGCATGTCGGTACCAATGACATAGGAAAATGTGGTAGGGAGGTTCTGGAGGCTAAATTTAGGCTTTTAGGTAGGAAGTTGAAATCCAGAACTTCCAGGGTAGCATTCTCCGAAATGCTTCCTGTTCCACGCGCAGGACCCAAAAGGCAGGCAGAGCTCCGGAGTCTCAATGCGTGGATGAGACAATGGTGCAGAGATGAGGGTTTTGGATTTGTTAGGAACTGGGGAACATTCTGGGGAAAGGAGGGGCTCTTCCGAAGGGATGGGCTTCACCTTAATCGGGATGGAACCAGGCTGCTGGCATTAACCTTTAAAAAGGAGATAGAGCAGCTTTTAAACTAGATATTAGGGAAAAGCCGACAGTCGCCCAAGAGCGGATGGTTCGGAAGAATGTATCTTTGAAGGATACTACAAAAAGCAGAGAGGTTCCGCAAAAGAGTAAAGTAGCCCAAATGCCCTCAAGTATGGAGCAGACAGAGCTTAAAGATCCCAAATTACCCATGTCTAACAATAGCCAAATTAATATGAATAAAATACATTCTCTAAAATGCTTGTATGCAAATGCTAGAAGTCTAAAAAATAAGATGGGAGAGTTAGAATATATAGCACTAAATGAAAGGTTAGATATGATTGGAATATCAGAGACATGGTGGAAGGAGGATAGAGCTGATCAAATTGGTGGAGGGGTTGCTCTCTATGTTAGAGAGGGCATTGAGTCAGAAAGGATTAAAGTTTTGCAGGAAACAAAATCTGCTGTAGAATCTATATGGATTGAAATTCCATGCAAAAGGGGGAAGGCAATGGCAGTGGGGGTGTACTATCGAGCGCCTGGCCAGAATGACCAAATGGATGATGAAATGCTCAAAGAAATCAAGGAAGCTAACAAAAGTTACAGCACAGTAATAATAATGGGTGATTTCAACTACCCCGGTATCGACTGGGTCAGTGTCACGTCAGGACATGCTAGGGAGATAAAGTTCCTAGATGAAATAAATGACTGCTTCTTGGAGCAGCTGGTTCATGAACCAACCAGAGGGGAAGCCATATTAGACCTAGTCCTTACTGGAACACCAGATCTAGTGCAAGAGATAAGGTTGTTGGGGCCACTTGGCAATAGTGATCAAAGCATGATCACCTTTGATTTAATTAGTGGAGGAGGGATAGTAAGGAAATCCACAGTACTACCTTTTAACTTTCGAAAGGGAGTCTATGATAAAATGAGGAAAACAGTTAAGAAAAAACTCAAAGGAACAGTTGCAAAGGTTAAAGACGTACATCAGGCTTGGCTGTTGTTGAAAAATACTATCTTGGAAGCCCAGACCAGCTGTATTCCACGCTTTAAGAAAAGTGGAAGGAAGTCCAAAAAACTGCCAACATGGTTTAAAGATGAGGTCAGAGAGGCTGTTGTTGCCAAAAAAGCATCTTTCAGGAAATGGAAAAAAGAGCCAAACGACGAAACCTGGAAACAGCACAAGCACTGGCAAGTCAAATGCAAGGCATTAATAAGGCAGGCAAAGGGAGAATTTGAAAAGAAGCTTGCTGTGGAAGCAAAAACGCGAAGTAAAGACCTTTTCAAGTACATTCGTAGCAAAAAACCTGTGAGAGAGTCAGTTGGTCCATTAGATGATAAAGGGGTTAAAGGAGCACTAAGAGGCGACAAGGCGATAGCGGAGAGAATGAATGAATTCTTTGCTTCAGTCTTTACTGAGGAAGATGTAGGGATCTTACCCATGACTGAAGTGGTATTTAAAGGTGCAGAAGAACTGAAGGAAATATTGATACATCGGGAAGATGTTTTACAACTATTAGATAAACTGAAGAGTAGCAAATCACCTGGGCCGGATGGTATACATCCAAGGGTGTTGAAAGAACTGAAATATGAGATAGCAGACCTCCTATTAGTAATCTGTGAACTATCATTAAAATCATCTCTAATACCTGAAGATTGGAGGTTCGCCAATGTAACACCAATTTTTAAAAAGGGTTCCAGGGGTGATCCGGGAAACTACAGACTGGTGAGCCTGACGTCAGTACTGGGAAAAATGGTAGAAACCATCATAAAGAATAAAATTACTCAGTATGAAGATAGTCATGACCTAATGGGAGACAGCCAACATGGCTTTAGACAAGGAAGATCTTGTCTTACTAATCTGTTATGTTTTTTTGAAGGAGTGAATAATCAGGTGGACAAAGGTGAGTCGGTTGATATTGTGTATCTGGACTTTCAGAAAGCCTTTGACAAGGTCCCTCATCAGAGACTTTTGGCAAAACTAAAGAGTCATGGGATAGGAGGCAGTGTACTATTGTGGATCAGGAACTGGTTAAAAGATAGAAAGCAGAGGGTAGGGCTAAATGGCCAATTTTCCCAATGGAGAAAGGTCAATAGTGGTGTACCCCAGGGATCTGTGCTGGGTCCGCTGCTTTTTGAGATATTCATAAATGACCTGGAAAGTGGAATAACGAGTGAGGTTATCAAATTTGCAGATGACACAAAACTATTTAAAGTTGTTAAAACCCAAGAGGATTGTGGAAAATTGCAAGAGGATCTTGATAAATTGGAAGACTGGGCATCAAAATGTCAGATGATATTTAATGTGGACAAGTGCAAGGTTATGCACCTAGGGAAGAACAACCCAAACTATGGTTACAAGATGCAAGGTTCCACATTAGGAACCACCACCCAGGAAAAAGATTTAGGCGTCATTGTGGATACCATGTTAAACCCTCGGCCCAGTGTGCAGCAGCGGCCAAGAGAGCAAATAGAATGCTAGGTATGATAAGGAAAGGAATGGAAAATAAAACAAAAGATATTATAATGCCTCTATATCGTTCCATAGTGAGACCGCACCTTGAATATTGTGTGCAATTCTGGTCGCCGTATCTTAAAAAGGATATAGCGATTTTAGAAAAGGTTCAGAGAAGAGCCACCAAAATGGTAAAGGGGATGGAAGGCTACTCCTATGAAGAAAGCCTAAAAAGGTTAGGGCTCTTTAAACTGGAAAAGAGATGGCTGAGGGGAGATATGATAGAAGTCTATAAATTAATGAACGGAGTGGAACGGGTAAACGTAGATCGATTGTTTACCTTATCAGAATATAGAAAGACTAGGGGACATGCAATGAAGCTACAGGGTAAACTATTTAAGACTAATAAAAGAAAATATTTTTTCACTCAACGTGTAATCAACTCTGGAATTTGTTACCGGAGGATGTAGTAAAGGCTGTTAGTGTAGCTGGGTTTAAAAAAGGTTTGGACAAGTTCCTGGAGGAAAGGTCCATAAACCATTATTAAGAAGGGACCCACGATATCAATGCCTGAACCAATACAAGCATTGTGGAACCTGTGTCCCTTGGGGAAACTGCTAGGTACTTATGACCTAGATTGGCCACTGTTGGAAACAGAATACTGGGCTTGATGGACCTTGGTCTGACCCAGTATGGCATATCTTATGTTCTTATGTTCTTATGAGACCTGGCAAAGGAGACTGCCGGGTTCACAGCTGGTCTCTCTGAGGGACTTTTGCAGCGCTTCCAAGTTTTGTCCACCGGAATCCAAGAGTGCTCAAAGTTTATGACTCGAGCAGCCTATGATGGCTTCGAGGCTTCGGCCCGGGTAGATGCGGCCGGCATCGGTGCCCAACACCAGGCATGGCTACAGTCATCAGACCTGGAACCATGGGTTCAGGACAAGTTGGTCGATGTCCCTTGCCAGGGTGAAAACCTCTTTCGCAAGCCCATGACTGAGCAGGCTGCCGAGATCGAGTCCGAGTACCTGACACAGACAAGACTCGAGAAGAAGACATCTGCCCCTTCTAAGAAGAAGGGCTCAGGTAAGATGCCCTTTTTCCCGAGGAAAGGATCAGCTTACCGAAACTACCCCACGTATCAGGCTTCCCCATCTCCCCAGCAGGGGCAGCAGGCCAAGGGACGGGGGCAAGGCCCGCGTAAGCAAAAGGCCCCCAAGCCCCAGGATCCGGCTCCAGCCCAGCCTGGAGGGGGCTTTTGACTCCCAGAGCATAGTCCCTCTCTCAAAGGACGCAAGGCCCTGCACAGGAGGAAGGCTGACCCTATATGCCCACAGGTGGCCCGCCATCACAACAGACACCTGGGTTCTCCAGATAGTCCAAATGGGCTATCGGTTACATCTCACCCAGGCACCTCCATCTTACTTTCTAGGGGAGCCTCTCAGACCCCCTCTCCACAGGGACCTCCTCATAAAGGAGTTAGCAGATCTTCTCAAGGATCAGGCGGTAGAACCGGTGCCCCGCCACCTGCAGGGCACAGGCTTCTACTCCAGGTACTTTCTGATACCAAAGAAAACTGGAGGCCTAAGATCTATCCTGGACCTGCAAAACTTAAACAAGTTCCTGGTGAGGGAAAAGTTCAAAATGCTTTCCCTTGGCATATTGCTGCCTTACCTCCGCCAGGGAGACTGGCTATGCTCCTTAGATCTCAAAGATGCGTATACGCACATCTTGATTCATCCAGACCACAGACAATATCTAAGATTTGTAGTGCGAGGAAACCATTTTCCGTACAAAGTACTTTCATTTGGCCTAGCCTCGGCACCCAGGGTATTCACAAAGTGCCTTGCGGTGGTGGCAGCCTTCCTAAGAACTCAAGGGGTATTTGTCTTGCCCTACTTAGATGACTGGCTCATCAGAGCCCAGTCAGCTCTAGAAGCTCAACAGGCCACGTCCCGCACTATCCAGTTGTTCCAGCACCTGGGCTTTGTGATCAGCTACACAAAGTCCACTCTGGTTCCCACTCGGGGACTGGAGTTCATAGTGGCAAGGTTAAACAACCTTCAGGCAAGGGCTTATCTACCAGAAGATAGGGCACAAAGACTTGTGGCCCTAGTACAGCAGGTGAGTCGCAGATCCCGAGTCTCAGCAAGACACTTTCTGTGCCTCCTTGGGCACATGGCATCCACAGTGCATGTGACACCCAATACCCGACTACACATGAGAACAGATCAGTGGTGCCTCAGGGACTAGTGGACTCAAGCCACAGGCAGACTCAGAGACAACATCAGAGTGTCCCAATGCCTGGTGAGGTTGTTGGAATGGTGGCTTCAGCCTCACAACCTTCTGTAGGGAGTGCCTTTTCAGCCTCCCACGCACTCGAGGGTGCTGACTACAGATGCATCCCGGCTGGGATGGGGTGCCCATTGCCAGCAGGTCTGCACTCAGGGTGTGTGGTCTCTGTGGGAGAGTGCACAACAAATCAATCTCCTAGAGCTTCGAGTGATCCACCTAGCTCTTCGGACATTATGCCAAACACTGGCTCATCAAACTGTCTTGATTCTGACAGACAACCAAGTGGCAATGTTCTGTGTGAACAAGCAAGGGGGCACAGGCTCTCGCATCCTATGCCAGAAAACCCTGGACCTATACTCCTTTGCAGTCAGCCAGGGTATGTCCCTCAAAGCGGTTTACTTACCAGGTCAGGAGAATTCTTAGCCGACAAGCTAAGCAGAATTCTCCAGCCGCACGAGTAGCAACTGAATCCCAAAGTAGCCCAACAGCTCTTCCAGTGCTGGGGGCTCCCATCCATGGATTTGTTTGCGAGCCCACTAAATCACCAGTTGCCCCGTTTCTCTTCCAGACAGCCACACCCACAAAGGGTGGCTGCAGATGCTTTTCTAATATCCTGGTCTGTGGGCCTCCTATATGCGTTTCCTCACACGCCCCTGGTAGCTCGGACCTTATTCAAGATCCTTCAGGACAAAGCCTCAGTCATCCTGGTGGCGCCCAGGTGGCCGAGACAGCCATGGTTTCCGCTGCTCCTGCAGCTGGCAGAAGAGACTCCAATTTCTCTGGGATTACAACCCAACCTCCTGTCGCAGGAGAGGGGCTCTCTTCTGCATCCCAACCTCAGGTCCCTCAACCTGATGGCATGGCTGCTGAAAGGGTAGTCCTTGCACCACTTCTTCTCCCTAAAGAGATAGAGGATGTGCTGCTAGCCTCTAGGAGGCAATCGACTAGGAAAACCTATGCATTTAAGTGGCGCAGATTTGAGGTGTGGTGTGCTCAGCAGAGTGAGAACCCATTCTCCTGCCAGGTGGCAGTGGTGTTGCAGTATCTGCTTCACCTTTCATATTTAGGTCTCAAGTCAAACTCGGTCCGAGTTCACCTGAGTGCTTTATCGGCACACCACTCTCCAGTGGAAGGACATCCTATCTCTATACACCCCTTGGTGTCCAGGTTCCTAAGAGGGCTGCTTCTGCTGAAGCCCCCGGTCCATCCCCCAGCGACCGAGTGGGATTTGAATGAGAGCAGCTTACTCGCCCACCTTTTGAGCCAATGGCTACCTGCCATCTCTGCTTCCTGTCTTGGAAGGCGCTTTTCTTGGTGGCACTCACATCGGCCAGACGAGTGAGTGAGTTGCAAGCGCTGGTGTCCGATAGACCGTACACACGGTTCTATAGGAACAGGGTGGTGCTTCGCACACACCCCAAGTTCCTTCCGAAAGTGGTTTCCTCATTCCACCTCAATCAGGAGGTGGTGCTTCCGACCTTCTTTCCCAGGCCCCATGCCTGCTGGGCAGAAGCAGCTCTACATACCCTGGACTGTAAGAGGGCGTTGGCCTTCTACATGGGGCGTACGCGGGGACATCGAAGAGCTCCTCAGCTCTTCGTCTCTTATGACCCCAGTAAGCTGGGGATGCCGGTCTCCAAGCATACGTTGTCCACCTGGGTGGCAGATTGCATTGCTTGGGCATACAGGGCGGCTGATCTCCCATTGCAGGGTCAAGTCACTGCCCACCGGATCAGGGCTAAGGCCGCATCAGTGGCTCACTTCCGCTCTGTTCCGCTGACAGACATCTGCCAGGCTGCAACCTGGTCTTCAAGCCAGACTTTTGCGGCCCATTACTGCCTGGATAGGGAGTCCCAATGGGACAGTGCTTTCGGCCAGGCTGTACTCTGTAATCTGTTCGAGGTTTAGGAAACTCCTACCCTCTGACCCTTTGGTGTCAGGCTACCAGAGTGTTACGTTCTCGGTTGAACTTCTATCATGGCTGCTGCGACTCATCTAGAGGGAGCCTATTTTTCAGTTATGGGTTCTCGGTAGCCTATAGCTAGGGAGTCCCATATGTGAGGACTGACTTCCTGCTTGTTCCTGGAGAAAGCGTAGTTACTCACCTTTAACAGGTGTCCTCCAGGAACAGCAGGAATCAGTTCTCACGACCCTCCCTCCTCCCTTGGAGTTGCAGTCCTATTATTAATTTGTATCCTTTTGCCGTCTTTTTAGCTATGTCATTTGACTGAGCAAGATGGCACCCTTGGGCGGGAAGGGAAGCCCAGTTAGTTGTAGTCTGTCAAGAAGTACTGTATGTCATGTGAGTTAGAGTCAAAGACTGCAGCTAAGTCTAGAAATATGAGGATAAATGCTTGTTTGGGATTGCCAATCCTTTTATTAGCTTATCAAGAAGTGTTAATAACAGTGTTTCAACATTGTGGTGTGGTCTAAAACCATATTGGTGTTCATCTAAGGGTGCATGTAAATCAATATGATCTTGAAGTTGTTTATAAACAATCTTCTCTATTAAATTCACGCAGATAAAAGCTAGGACATTTCCCTGTGGAACTTACCATGCAAAAAAAAAATCTGATTTTAATGTCATGTCGGTAACAACGGCATAAAGCCTCTCAGTACCAGGCATATTGTGAAGGAATGGAAAGTACTATAAAAAATCACTCAGGACCTAAAGCAAATCTACCATGCTAACACTAACTTCCAAAACTTACACAAGAGCCCTATCTAGGAAAAGGCAGTACTATAAGTATTTCAGTGGTCCCTAGAACATCAATGCACCTATTGGAAAAACTGAACAAGTCAGATTACCATAGATCGCTATGTAGAAAATTCATGCTAAAGGAATACAATGGACCTGATATTCAATTGGGACGGCTATGAGTTGCTACAGCACATAGTCATCGCCGCAGACTTCTTACTCTGGTTATTCAGTGCCGGGGTCATATGCGGCCCCAGCATTGAATATCCGAGGTTACCATACAGCCTCTGATGCCGCAGAAGCTAACCGGGTAGTGGCAATATTGCATCACTACCCGGTTATCTCCCGCAGGCAAAACTAGGCCAGCTTTTGCTTCACCTTGTTTTACCCGCAGGTCGCTAACCAGGTAGAGGTACAATATCGCTGCTACCCAGTTAGCAACTGTCGCCACCCATAGCACACTCCAGAACACCCACGACATACCCCGATGCTAAGCGGTTAGCATTGGGGTATATAGCAGTGTTAGTTGGGGATATTCAATGACAAAAAACATGTAAATGCCCTGAGCTGAGTTCTGCAATGAAACTGTATATGCAGCAGCTCAGGATGCGACCTCAGAGTCAGATAAAGACTTGCAAGCAGCGGCAAAACTCCAGCATCTGTCAAAATTTAGCACCAGGCGCACTTACCTATGCTGCCTATATTTAAATCCAGGTCTAGTAGTGAGTGTGGGGAGAAATGAGAAAAAAAGTTGTAACTGATGGAGTGGGATACAAAATCAGGAAAAAAAAAATTTTAAATGGTGAAAAGTCAAGAGGTAGAAGTTGTTTTAAAAAGATACAAGTTATGGAATTTATATCCAGAAAAGGTGAGGCAGGAAAGGGTAAATCAGGCAGTATGATATCAAGGATTAACACAGTGACAGGTAGGGTGCATCTTTGAATCATGGTGCAGAGAGAGGCAGGCGCACCCTTCCACCGCCTCCGTCCCGGACATCTTGACGTTCTTGCAATCTGGTTTTAATAAGAGTCTAACCACCAATTCCTTGAGGGTACAACTGGTGGCGATTTCTGGTTATCGCGGGAAAATCCATCGGGTGCCGTTGGGTACATACCCAGATGTGCTGAGCTTTCTAGGGGCGGTGGCCCACCTCCGTTTGCCAAAGAAGGCAGTGATACCACCTTGATATCTCAATCTGGTGCTGACGACGCTGTCTGGGGAAAGCTTTGAGCCACTGAGTCGAGCTTCCCTGAAGGATTTGACTCTGAAAATGGTATTCCTGGTGGCGATTTGCTCGGCATGTAGGATTTCAGAGCTTCAGACCCTGTCATGCCAGGAGCCATTTCTTTCCTTCTCCAAGGCGAAAGTGGTTCTGCACCCGGTACCTTCATTTTTGCCCAAGGTGGTGTCAGCATTTCATGTAAATCAGGCAGTTTCCTTACCAGCTCTGGCATGCGCGGATGTGGGTGAGAGCGGATATGGGCCCTGCCATTCCACAGCTCTGCCACCTGGATGGTAAAAGAGACCTGCGAAGGTATGTGAAAAGGGCATCGTCCTTTCGGAGATCGGACCGTCTGTTGGTTCTGTTTGGCAGGCCGCGCAAAAATGAGGCGGCAGCTAAGGCCTCCATTTCCAGGATCAGGGAGGCAATCACGTTTGCATATATCTTGAAGGGTAGAGCAGTGTCTGCGGGGCTGCAGATGCATTCCAGGAGGGCTCAGGCAGCCCCGTGGGGCAGAGTATAGTTTAGTTCCACTGGTGAAGATCTGTAGGGCAGCATAATTTCTCTGAGCATTTTTGCCTGGATGTCCAGGAGGCAAGGGACACTCGTTTCGGATCGGCAGTTCTTCAGGCTAGTTGTACAGGTCCCTCCCATTAGTTTAACTGCTCTGATAGATCCCAGAGGTGCAGGAATGGACTGGAGGGACGATAAGGAAAGAGAAATTAGACTTACCTGATAATTGTTGTTCCTTGAGGAACTCCAGTCCAGTCCCAGAACCCTCCCTGAGTGCTTTCTGTGATAATCTATGCACACCCCGGTCCTGAAGCTGGTTCCCTTGGTGGAGGAAGTGGCCAGGGAGAGCCAGGGAGGGGTGTGTAATCCGCGTTGGGAGGTGCAGACCAGAAGAGCTGTCGGTTGCTCGCTCTCTGCTGTTTGGAGTTGCTCAGGCGCTCAACAGGTAGACCTCCCTCCCCATCCTGGAGGGGGGGACGGGTTATCCTTTCCAGGGGATGGAGGGGGTACTAGTTTATTTAGATGTAGAAGTGTTTGTTGCATGTTTAACTATGTATTTGTTGCTCCTCTGAGTCTGCTTTGTCAATAGGTACTGGGGCTGGTAGGTGGTGCCAGCTGCATATGTACACTAGTGACATCAAAAAGATTTTTTATTTATTTATTTATCTATATTTTTCTATACCGCCCCTTCCAGCGATCAAGGGCGGTTTACAAGGAACATTTTAACAATTGTACACAGATGTATACATTTACATTGAACAATCAGATTCAACTATTTACAATGAACGGTTAAGTTTAACTATTTACATTGAACAAAACTTCAACTTCAAGATGTATTAGTAATACAAACAACCATTAAATTATTTACATTGGATATTTACAGTGGTTGTGTGTTGTGTATATTTTGGAATTTATTTCCTTTTATGACGTAAATCGGGGGTGTGTATGGGGTTTCAGATGGGGGGGGTGAGTTATTTAGTTTTGAGTAAGGGGGTTCGTGTGTGTAATACCATGGTTATGGAGGTGTTTTGGGGGAATATGGGATTTCAAAGTGTTCAGTAAAGAGGTAAGTTTTTAGCTCTTTCCTGAACTGATAGAGGTCATTTATGACGCGAAGGTCTATTGGGAGGTCATTCCAGAGCGTAGGGGCAGTGAATGTGAATGCTCTGGAGCTAGTGGTTTTCTTTGTCTTCCTGAAGGCTTTTGGTGTGATAAGGGAGTGGGCTTCGTTTTGTCTGTGTGATCTAGTTTTGTTTGGTGATTGCAGTAGTGTGGATAGGTGTGAGGGGACTATGTCTTTTATGAGTTTAAAGGTTGTTAGGATAGTTTTGTATCTGATTCGGCTATTGATTGGGAGCCAGTGTAGTTCTAGCAGTATTGGGGTTACGTGGTCTGTTAGACGTGCTTTAGCTATTACTTTTGCACAGATGTTCTGAGCTCTTTGAAGAAGGTATGTGCTTTTTTGAGGGAGGCCTATTAATAGACTATTGCAGTAATCAAAGTGGGGGGTGATTAGTGTATTTACTACAGATCTAAAATCTTGATTTTCTAGGAGTGGCCTTAGGTGCTGAATAGTTTTTAGTTTGTAGTAGATGGTTTTTACGGTTTGTTTTATGTGTGGTAGCATGGTGAGTGTGTGATCTATTATCACACCTAAATATTTTACTTCTTTTCTAACAGGTATGGATGTTCTGCTAATTGTGATTGTTTCTGGGAAGGTGTTCTCTGTGGTTGATAACCTTGTTACGAACATTGCTTCCGTTTTTTTGAGGTTGATGCTGAGGTAGTTAGATTCTAACCAGGAGGAGGTCTCAGTCATACATTCTGATAGTGTGTCATATGAGGGGTTTTTAGCGGTTATAGGGATAGCGAGCATGATGTCGTCGGCGTATATAAAGTGGTTAATCCTGTGTTTTTTAAATATGTTTGTTATTGGTTGTAGATACAGGTTAAATAGGAGGGCGGAGAGGGCTGATCCTTGGGGTATTCCTTGGCCTTGGGGGAATGGTTCTGATGCTTCTTGGTCAATTTGTACGCGTATTAGTCTGTTTGATATGTAGGACTTGAACCAATCAAGGACAGTCCCGCCTATTCCTAAGCTTTGTAGTCTGTTGATCAGTGTGGTGTGGTTAATGTTGTCAAAGGCGGCAGAAATATCTATGAATAGAAGTAGGAAGCCTTGGTTGTTGTCATCTGTACCTCTGATGAGGAAATCCATTAGGGTGATTAATAGAGTTTCTACTCCATGGAATGGGCGGAACCCAAATTGGTGTGAGTCAAGTGGTTTATGTTCATCAATGTGTTCTTGTAACTGTATTTGAATTGTTTTTTCTATTATTTTAGCTATAAATGGGATGCTGGCTATGGGTCTGTATGAGTTCGGGTCTTTTGGGTCAAGCTTGTTGTTCTTTATTATTGGTCTAAGTGTTGTGAGTTTTAAGGCATCAGGCATTATGCCTTGTGAGAGGGATTGGTTCACTATGTGTTGTAGATTTTCCGCCAGTTCCTCCTTTGCACATTTAATCCATGATACAGGGCATGGGTCTAGTGGGGAGGTTGTTGTGTTGATCATTGTTACGATTTTAAGGAGTTGTTTTTGGTCTATTATGTGGAAGTTTGTCCATTCGTTTATGAATTTAGTGCTTGTAAATATTGGTGTCAGAGTAGTGGTTTTGTTTTTTAGTTTCGCTGCAAAGTGTGTTGCTAGTGTTTGTACATTTATTGCTGGTTGTTTAGGCTCGGTGTTATTAGTTTTAGTTAGTGTTTTTACTATCGCAAATAGTTCTCTCGGGCGGTTGATGGCTGAGTTTAGTACTTTAGAGTGGTAGTCTCTTTTTGATTTGTTGATTGCATTTTTGTATCCAGTAAGTATTAACATGTATTGGGATTTGTTTTCATCTGATTTTGTTTTCCTCCATCTCTTTTCTTGTTTCCTTAGTTGCTTTTTTAGTTTTGCTAGCTCTTTCGTGAACCACTTTTCGGTCTTTTTTGTTTGTCTATGTAAGACTTGTGTGGGGACAGCTGCATTTTGAATGGTTGAATTCCAATGTGTTATGGTTGAATTGATGTCTGATGAGTTTGTGTTGAGTTTGGGTAATACTTCGTTGAGGAATGTATTCTTGTTAAAGTGTGCGAATCGTGATGTATGTGGAGGTGTGCTTGTGGTGTTTTTTGGAGCTTGTATTGGTAGGTAAGTTGTAATAAGGTGGTGGTCGGACCATGGTACTTCGGTTATGGTTGGAGTGGTGTGTGCCTGGTGACTGTAGAGCATAGAGGGAAGGAAGATTAGGTCAAGTGTGTTACCTTTATTGTGTGTGGGGGCTTGTATTATCTGTGTATATCCCATTTGTGTCATAGCTTCTATGAAGTTATTCGATTGTGAGTTGGTCAGCGATGGAAGGTTCAGGTCACCAAGGAGTATGAGTGATTTGCTTTGAGATGCTGTGCAAGCAAGTTCTAGGATAGGGGTGAGGTTATTTTGATCGGATGATGGGGGTCGGTAGATGAGGGCGAGGGCAAGGGTTCTATTTTCTATATTGACAATGTCTATTCCGTCTATATTGTCTAAGTTTGTTAGGGTGAATTTTAGGTCTTTTTTGGTGAGTATTAAAGCGCCTCCTCCTCTTTTTATATTCCGATGACAGCTGAATATGTCATATTGATGTGTGGCTAACTGGTTTAGTAGTATGGTGTCTGTGGGTGAGAGCCATGTTTCAGTGATGCAGATAATATCTGGGGTTGTGTCCTTTATTATGTCATTGATTATTGGTATTTTATTTCGTATAGAACGGATGTTTATTAAGATGATTTGTAGGTTAGAGTTTGTGTTATTAGCTTGTTCGTTTATTGTACTATAGGGTTGGGGTTTTATTTGTATGAGTCTGTGAAGGGGTTTGTCTGAGTCGTTGCGCGAATGATGATAGTGAGGGTTTGAGTATGTATTGCTGTGTGTTGGGTTCTGATACTGGTTATGGGTGGTTGGGATGTTATTGTAAGGATTCCGGTAGTGATTGTGGATGATGGGGATGTTATTGTAAGGGCTTTGGTTGGTATTGTATGTATATATGTGTTGTGTTAGGAGAGTTATCAGCAGGAGAGTGAGAGGGAGGTTTGCAGATTTAGTGGGATACATTGTGTGTAGGGGGTTGTGTGAGAGGGAGTTCTGCAGGGATTAGAGGCCTCTTGTGATATTGTATGTGTCTACAGGCAACAGTATATATAATTTTGGCAGCAGTAAAATTAGTTACTATCAACAGTGTATTCATGTACTGACAACAGTATAATTTGTTACTGTCAATATTATAGTACTAAAAGATGACAGGCTCAGCCTCCAAGCTGCTGGAGGAGGTACACTACCCAGAGGTGCGGGACTGGACTGGAGTTCCTCAAGGAACAACAATTAGCAAGTAAGTCTAATTTCTCTTTATTAATAACTGCATTGTCTCTCCTCCTTATTTTGTTATTATTTCCTTATGTAAGTGCCTAGCTTCAGTCGTTCCTCTTAGTCTTTTGTCCTTTATTGTGGCCTCTGTAGTACAATAGTGTTGCTTCAATTCTAGGTTTAATTTATTTTCTTTAGTCGCTAGATTTTTCAAGTTTGTATTAATTTTTGAAAATCCAGTAAACATAAAATTTTAAAAATAATTGCTGGTATACACCATAACCATCCACACACTTTTGATTTATATATAACTCCCATATTTAATGCCAAGTTTACTTGCCCATGTTCTATGTAACACAGCTTTCTTGAGCTTGTTTCTGTTGTTCTATGTAAACTGCCTTGGATTAAAGGTGGTATATAAAAGCCTGTTAAATAAATAAATAACTTATGCAGACTTTTGGGAAACTGAACTGCTCCCAGATATGTCTGCAAAAGCCGCAATCAAATGTCATAGAATACTGTTTTCATGCTATAGCCAACCTGATTGACTGATCCTGTAGCAGCAGAGCGCAGACAAACCAATAATACCAGGAGTCTGTTCAGAAGGTCCAAATCATTTATTTGTGCACAAGTCTCAAGCAGAATCAAATTCAAAATGGCTGAGCAATGTTCTCTGGTAATACAACAACGTTTATAGACTTTTGCTCCATTCTAGGTATAGAAAAACATTTCATTGGTCCCGGTAACCTCCCGTACCTCCCGTACCCCTTCTATTGGTCCCGGTACTGATAAGATTATCCAATTATGTTCTTTGAGTGGGCTCAGCACCTGCTCACCCCCCTTCTAGTCCCAATTACAATGGCTAGTTCACCAACTTGTTACTTTCCTTCTTTCAAGGCCATTGAGCTAGTTTGTACGTGTAGGGAAGCAGGGCTCTGTAATTTCTCTATCAGCAGTTTTAAACATATTTTTCTGTATTTTTCCATCTGTTCTGCTTGTCTAAGCTAAATTCAATACTTTACTGAGTTCTAATTCTCTAGCAGCATATTGGTGGATGTGCAATTCCTATGGGCCTCTCCACAGACTTCATTTACAGGTCAAGCTAGTTAGGCCTGCTTGCTTATGTCCAGGGCCGGATTTACGTATACGCCATGTACGCCATGGCGTAGGGCCCACAGCTGGGAAGGGCCCACAAAAAAGGAACAACTTAGGCTTTTTTTTTAAAATAAAATTTAAAAAAAACCTGCTGGCTGCCGCCGCGGGGCCCCCTCTGCTGCCGCGGCAGCATGGACTGACCCGCGGGGGCCCCCTCAGCAAGCTCGATCCCTCCCTCCCTCCCGTGCAGGCTGTGAGAGATGCGAAGGCAGACTGTCTCCTTCGCGCCTCTCACAGCCTGCACGGAGGGAGGCACGGAGGGATCGAGCTTGCAGAGGGGGCCCCCGCGGGTCAGTCCATGCTGCCGCGGCAGCAGAGGGGGCCCCGCGGCGGCAGCCAGCAGGTTTTTTTTTTTAAATCAAATTTTACTTTAGGCCGGGGGAGGGGGAGGGGGAGGGTAGGACTGGTAATGGGCTATTGGGGGGGGCTGGGACTGGAAATGGGTTGGGGGATTAAGGCTGGAGGTGGGCTGATGAGGTTAGGACTGGTAGTGGGCTGTTGGGGGGTTAGAACTGGTAATGGGCTTTGGGGGGGGTTAAGACTGGTAATGGGCTGTGGGCTGATGGGGGCTGTCTGGTAATGGGCTATGGGGGGGCTAGGACTGGAAATGGGCTGGGGGGGTTAAGACTGGAGGTGGGCTGATGGGGTTAGGACTGATAATGGGCTGTTGGGGGGGGTTTAGAACTGGTAATGGGCTTTGGGGGGTTAAGACTGGTAATGGGCTGTGGGCTGATGGGGGCTGTCTGGTAATGGGCTATGGGGGGGCTAGGACTGGAAATGGGCTGGGGGGGGTTAAGACTGGAGGTGGGCTGATGGGGTTAGGACTGGTAAGGGGCTGTGGGCTGATGGGGGGGGTTAGGACTGGCAATGGGCTATGGGGGGCTGACTGGAAATGGGTTGATGGGGTTAGGACTAAGTGGGTTGATGGGGGGCTAGGACTGGTATTGGGTTGGGGGGTTGCTAGGACTGGAAATGGGCTGATGGGTGACTAGGACTGGAAATGGGCTGATGCAGGGACTAGAAGGGAATGGATGCTGGGTGAGGCTGGAACTAGAAGGGAGCTGATGTTGGGGGAGGATTAGAATGGGATGGGGCTGGAAGAGTAAAATGGAGAAGGGAAAAATATTTTGTGTGGGAGGGATAAAAAATCTACAATTGGCCGGGTATTGGGAGAGTAAGTGGGGATTGAGGATGGAGGGGTAAAATTTGAGTGGATAAAATAGGAATGAGGAAAGAGCAAAAGGAGAAAGATTAGTATGTTAAAGCAGATGTAGAGAGAGAATGGAAAAAAACTAGAAGAGAGAAGAAAGGACAAATGGACAGCAGACGATGGAGAGTTAGCAGAAGACACGAAGAAACCAGAAGAAAGTGGCTGGAGCAATTGCAACTGAAAAAAATGCACAAAAGGTAGAAAAATATCTCTTTATTTTGAATTTATTAATTGGAATATGTCAGCTCTGGTAAATGTGCATCATTAACGTCTGCGCTTTGTTTAGTACAAGAGCAAATTAATGTGTAGTTTTATTTCTACAGTGTTGTACATTCCAAGTTTGGCTTTTGGGATTCCCAGTTTAATTATTGTCTTCCTGTTTCTAAAATGTGATTACTTGTTTGGTGATGGTCTATGTTCTGCATGTGTAACTGAGCTGAGGTGTTCTGTTTATATAATTCCTATTTGACATTGCCACTTGTTCTCTTTCCCCAGTAGGTCATGTATTGTTGTTCTCTGAAATGTATTGGTTTAATATTTGCAGTGTTGCCTTTTGATTGGTAGAGTATGGTGCTTTGTGAGTCCTGGTAGTGCTGTTAGGATACGGCGGGTTTGCTATGGGTTCTAAATGGGCAGTGTTTGTAGTAGTTCCTAATGTGTCTGGCAGTTGGCACTGGATTATAGTAATGTAGAAATCTTTTAGTCTTTCTTTATCCATACACTCATTAAGAGGCACGTTTACTAAACGTTAGTATATGGTAACATTATGCAAATATTTATGCAAATGAGGCTCTTATGCAAATGAGGCCCACACCCCCCTTGGGCCGCCCCTGCTGGGGGCCCACAATTTTTGTTGGCGTAGGGCCTCACTCAAGGTAAATCCGGCCCTGCTTATGTCAGACACTGTGGATCACAGGCCTTCACCTGCCACAATCCCAGGTAATAGCCCTCAATTTGCTTGCTTGCAATTCAAATAGATTTCTGCTGGGTGGGGGTTTGAGCATGTCACTTAGCACCAAGGCACCCACAAGCTAATGCCAAAGCTGAATCAGTTGTGCAAGAAAGCAACAAGTGGTCGGGAAGACCCATGGAAAACTATACTGCCCTGGAGGAACAGCAGAGGTAATGGATGGCAGCCCAGCCCAGCACCTGAAATCAAGGAAACTAAAGACATTTTACCAATAGCCAGAAAGCTACCTGAGTTCTGATTGGCACAAGGTGTATCAGAATAACTCTGACTCCAACAGCAATATGTTCTCAAGATATGACATATCTGCAAGAGATTTGCCTGAGCTGAATATTGGGGACTCAGTCCGCATTAAACCATTTCTGCAAGATCGGGTACCTGTGTGCAAAAGGCTGCAGCATGCTCATATCTCCTGCACTTAGAGGATTTCTTCAATCACTGCAGTTTTTGGGACCTGTGAGTGACTGAATAGGCCAGCTTCACAAGAACAGCACACACACAGCATGAAATGCCAAACAATTGTTACTACTCCATTTTATCCCAAAGCATGGAAAGTACGGGCGCTACAGGGAACAGCAGTGACAGGAATCCCAAGTTAGTGGGCATCTTTATCAGGAGTACACCTGCCGTGTTGGATAACAGCCCACTGATGCCTGAGTATTAGCTGCATGCATAGAAAAGCCCTGTCTACTCTCGCATTTACTGGCACTGAAAGACACCACAGTGGCTTGATCTGTAGGACATTTGCAATAGGAAGTTGTGCATAAACTGAAAGATAAAATGGAGATGTTACTTTACGTCACTCCAGTCCAGTCCCGGAATTTCTGGGATACAGGTTCTCTCTGCAGCTTGGAGACTGAATAATCACACAGTTGTGATGTCACCACTATAACCTCCTTGGTGATCTCCTCCCATCTTCAGTTTATTCAGTCTCCAAGCAGCTTGAAGTTCTAAGAGCCTAGAGGTGGCTCTAAAGAGGAACAATTAAGGATTTTATTTCATTAAGGAAAATTTAAAAAGTTTTAAACAGTGTATAGAGAAGGATTTAGCAGTTTGAGTGCTATAGCTTTAAAACTAGCTCATGCCCTCCCTCTCTCTGGTGTGGGGGAGGAGTTTTTGCAGCCGCAGAGATCGCTGAGTTTGAAATTTTATTTAAACTCCCGATCCTACTGTTATTAGGAGAGGAGCGGTAAAGAAACAAGTAAGGTGTTTGATGAAACTTTACAGATCAAAGGTAAAGTTTGTCTATTTAAAATTTCTGTCACTGCGCAGCTACAGTTGAAGCGCAGTTTTAACTCCGTTTAAGAAGCATCGCAGTTCCCGATCCTACAATTATTAGGAGAGGAGCGCTAAAGAAACAAGTAAGGAGCTAGAGAAAACTTTACAGGTGAAAGGTAAAGTTTATCTATTTGAAGTTTCTGTCTCTGCCCAGCTACATTTGAAGCGCCCGTTTAATTCTGTGTTAAAAAGCATCGCAGCGGCAGGAGGTAAGCTGCTGATTGATTTTTTCTTATTTTACTTCCGGGTTTTTAGCGAGCGGAATAAAGGCTCTTTTGTTAGACCCGGGGATGTAAAGAAGCATTTTTTGGACGTTTTAGTTTTAAAACGATACAGCTATAAAGGTTGATAAGCTGAGATCGTTTCAGTGACAGTTTAGAATTTAGAGCTCGAGCGTCAAGCGCATTTCACAACTGAGGCACTTTTAAAGTACCATAATAGAGAAAGCTTTATTTAAACTAATGATAATTTGTTTTTAATTTTAAAAAAAAATGAACTGTTGTCTAGAACATCTTTGAAAGATCTAACGCTCAAAGTATTCTTTTTGGTGGCTATTGCTTCGGCAAGAAGAGTTTCAGAATTGCAAGCGTTATCCTGTAGAAAACCCTTTCTGACCTTTTATAAGGAAAAGGTTGTGTTAAGGCCAGTTCCTTCCTTCTTACCAAAGTAGTATCAGCCTTTCATATGAATCAAGAGGTGTCATTACCAGTATTTCAAAAGGAGGGTAATGAGAGTCGATTGTACTTATTGGATATACGTAGGGCGCTGAAGGTATATTTGAAAAGAACAAAGAATTTTAGAAGGACAGATAGGTTATTTGTTCTATTCGCAGGTGCAAGGAAAGGTCAGCCAGCATCAAAGGCTTCTATGTCTAGATGGCTCAAGGAGGCCATATCTTCGTCATACATATTAAAAGGTAAAGCAGTTCCAGAAGGACTTAGAGCGCATTCAACACGGGCACAGGCCGCGTCATGGGCGGAACATAGTTTGGTGCCGCCTATGGAAATTTGTAAGGCGACTACTTGGTCGTCACTTAACTCTTTTGTAAAGCATTATAGGTGAGATTTACATGCACAAGATGCTTGTTTTGGGTCGGCAGTGCTTCAGGCTGCGTTAGCGGGACCCACCCGTTAGGTGTTACTGCTCTGGTATATCCCAGAAATTCCGGGACTGGACTGGAGTGACGTAAAGTAAATGTAAATTAGACTTACCTGCTAATTGTTGTTACTTTAGGAACTCCAGTCCAGTCCCGCATCCCTCCCTTGTATGCATTTAATTTTAAGTAATACCCTGAAGTTTATAAATGTGTTCTTCATCAGTTGAGTTCTTTTTATTTGTATATAGAGATGGAGAGCAAGAGTTTTAAACAGTTTTAAAGGTATAAATATTTTAAAAAAAAGGGTAGTGATTAAAGGCTTATCAGAGAGGTAAATTTAAGAAATCTATTATAGACTAACATGACTATTTATATGCTTAATTGTTGCTCTATGAGTCTGCTTTGTCAATAGTAAAACTGAAGATGGGAGGAGATCACCAAGGAGGTTATAGTGGTGACATCACAACTGTGTGATTATTCAGTCTCCAAGCTGCAGAGAGAACCTGTATCCCAGAAATTCCGGGACTGGACTGGAGTTCCTAAAGTAACAATTAGCAGGTAAGTCTAATTTACATTTACAGATCTTAATTTGTACTAATGCCGCCTAGTGGCTCATTATTATATCTCACTCTTTTCCTATTTCCTTGTTGTCACCTTTGACCTTCTGATGTAATACATCATGGTTCCTGTGCTCCAACTGTGTTTAGTGTGTCTTTAGTTTTTAATTCTGAAACAACTCCTGCCTCAGGGTTGGAGGAGGGAATCAGCAGCACTGGAAATCAGGAGGAGCACCACCCAACCTGCATTGAGGAAATACTGAATAAAGATAGGACAGCAGCAAGTGTGGACCTCGCTGAGGAGGGGCGGGGCTTCATTCAGGGCTTTGAAGTATCAGAAGGTAAGAAGTCTTATTTCTCATCTATAGAAAATAAACAGTGTGAAACTGAGATACTTGGGAGATGCAGCTCTTAAATAAAACCTACAGGACTTCCGGTGGCATGGTGAGCTGAGTAGGACGCTTCCTTCTTAGCTCCGGAGCCCGCTCCCTCCCCCCATTGATTTTCCTAGTTTTGGCCAATAGTTTACTGCTCTAAAGTGGGGGAGCAATTTTGCCAGACACAGGGGTTCTTTGCATTGACTACTCACATCGGGGAGAGCATTATATGGCGACTAAAATCCCGCGCCGCGAGCGCCCATGAGGAGGGGAGACCAAGATGGCGGAAGGCGCTCCGGAAGACCCGATGCCAGTGGCCGTGGCGGTGATGTTCTCGGAGGTCTCTAAGGCGGTGGTAGAGGCGTTAGAAGATCGACTGGGGGCCTGGCCACGCAGATAACCGCAGTAGCACAGGCGGTCTCGGATTTTACCCGCCGAGTGGAGCACGTGGAGAATCGCATAGGAGCCCTTGAGGACACGCGGGTGCAGGATGAGGTACGGCTTAAGCGGCTGGAGGAGGCCTTGGTGAAACAACAGGACAAGTTGGAAGACTTGGAGAATCGGAGCAGACGCAACAACTTAAGGTTCATTGGCATAGAGGAGTCTGTGACTGAGAATGATCTTAGGCAATACTTGGAGAAGTGGTTACTTGCTAACTTGCCCCTGGCTGCTGATATGGGGGAGATTATTTTGGAGCGAGCGCACCGACTGAGGCCTTACCAGGCTGGAGATCGCCGGCCAAGAGCGGTGATTGCCTGTTTTCTCAATGCGGCGCAGAAGGACGGTGTTCTCCGTGCATCGCGGCAGTCGCGCCGCACCGGAGCCAATGCATGCAAGATACTGATATTTCAGGACTATTCGGCGAGTGTTTCATTGAAGCGCAGGGCCTACAAGGAGGCTTGTAGCCGGCTGATTGAGCGCGGCCTCCGATTCACTTTGGCCTATCCTGCAATCCTGCGAGTGAATTATGCTGGTGGTAACCGCGTATTCTCCTCCCCAACGGAGGCGATGGACTACTGCAATAGCCTGGGTTGAGTGTTGGAACCGAGAAGAAGGTCAACGCGGCATTCTTTGTCGGCCTATGGTTCCTCTGCATATAAGCTGGTGGACATTGTCCTTCGGTGTCTGCAAGATCCTGCTTTGGGACATTTAGCCAGCAATGGCTCTTTTTCCCTGTGGAGAGCCAGTGTACCATCTGTCCTCATGTTGGCCGGAGGCCTTCGGTGGCCCCTGCATTGCGGGATATAGTGCTATGTCTTACAATAACAGTTCTATATAATCACAGCATGTTAACATTTGATTTACTTTTATATCTTGGGACGTCTGGTTGTTTCCCTTTTTATAAATGGGCTGCAATCCACGTGGTGGTTTGGGTGGGGGCGGGCGTGGGGTCTCGTGTTGTCCTCGTGGGGGGTTATATTAAAATTATTTGTATTTTTGTTATATTTCATTTTATTGTATTGTATTCTAATTTATTTTGCGCTATATATTTTCTCTTACTTTACTCTTTATTCTCCTCTCTTTTATTTTCTTTTACTTATTATCCTATTTGGCCGGATCTCCTCCGATCATACTTATTCCTCTGTCCTCCTGCTTTGTTGCTGCTGTCTCCTTTTGTACCCTGTCTTCTTTTTTATTGCTTTTGACTGTTTTCCTCCCCCTACGCGTTTATTAATCTCTCTTTTCTGCTCCACCTTACTCCATTGTAACTGACCTGTTTGATTCTGGAGATTGGTGGAACATGTGTTTACCATATAGTGCCAGATATCCTCCTGTACGAGATCAGGGGCTGAGATGGATCCTGCCTATGAGAACTGGGGGGGAGGCTCATTCCATGTTCTGCTGGCCTAATGTGTGGGGTGGCGGCATGGCTCTGGGGCCCCATTCTCAAGTTTTAGTATGGGCCTCGGACCCCCTGGTGTTTAAAGGGGATCAGTTGTTCTCTTCTGGAGCCCATAGACTGAGTGTGGTTTCTTGGCACTTACCATCTCGCTCAGCTCTGGCAATAGGAGAGATGGTCAGTAGTCTGGGTGGGGCACTTGCAGAACTCGAGTTGTAATCTCGTACGCCCCTGATGGTTGGGGTTGCCCCTCTTCCCACTATTGGGACTCTTCCTGCTGGGATATATTGTGTGGAGGGGTCCAGAGTGGAGGGTTTGTGGTTAAGCTGTCTGGGGGGGGGCTAGCTATTTGTTGCTTAATTTAGGGGGGGGGGGTTAGTCTGAGGATTTGCGTGGGGTTGGAGCTGATCTAAGGACATATTAGTTCTGATGGACTAGGGATAGCTGGTAGGGAGCGGCTGTGTGGTTGGGGGGAGGGAGGGGGGTGGGCTCTACATGTCCAGGGAGTCACGGTGGGGCCAGTGGAGATAGACTGGCGGTGGATGGCTGGTAGGGATGTTGGTTCGTTTGGGGGGGGAGGAATGGAGAGGACAGGCGGGGGGGCTGGGGTAGTAGGGGTTTTAGGCTGGCAGTGGGGTGGGTTGGGGGGTAGGGGGGGTTAGGAAAGATTGTTGCTGGATGGGTTTGCTTGAGAAGATGAATGGTAGTCAGTGTCCTTGTGTGTCGGCTTGGCCGTTTTGTGATGAATGGATGTTGCTGGTGTGGAGGGGGGCCCTTGGCTGGGGGGGTCTTCGTCACGCGGAGTTGTGGAATTTTGCTCTATGGAATGCTCGTTATCTCATGAGTCATGAGTAGTAGCCTTCGGGTAGTATCTTGGAATGTTTGTGGTTTGGGCTCTCCGGTGAAGCACTATAAAGTGCTTCAGCACCTGAAACGTCAGCGGTTTAGTGTTATGATGTTGCAGGAAACTCATCAGACAGCAGCGGAGCATGCGAAGTTGGGCAAAGGTCACATAGCTCATGTATATGGGGCTCCAGCTGTTGGAAAGAAGCGAGGGGTGGTCATACTGATTGCCAATTCGGTCCTGGAAGGAGGAGCGCGTGGTCTCGGATGTAGAAGGTAGATATGTTTGTGTATGGGGGCTGCTAGAAGGTAGGAAAGTTGCCCTGTGCTCGCTGTATGGGCCTAATGGGTATGAGGCCTGCTTCTATCAGGCTATCACGCGAGTCCTGGCGGACACAAGTGGGTATCAGGTCATATTGGGTGGAGATTTCAATGAAGTATTGGATATCGGTATGGACCGTTCAGGCGTGGCTGCAAGTGGGAGTAAGCGGGGCCGTCGGCGCCTGTGGGGGATCTGTGAAGCACATAAGCTCTTGGATATTTGGAGACTTTTGCACCCTGGGGACCGGGATTATACTCATATGTCTAGGGCCCACGGAACATGGTCCCGTATCGATTACTTTTTGATTTCGGATTCGCTATTCGTTATGCTTCGAAGGCAGAGATTGGGTCTTCCATTCTCTCGGATCACGCGATGGTAATCTTGGAACTGCGTGGTAGTAGTCCCCCCAGGAGTCGGCTTTGGAGATATCCACTGGATCTTTGTGGGGATGTGCATTTTGAAGCGCATTTGCGAGATCGTTGGAGAGAATACTTGGCCTTTAATGTCCAGCCCGAAATATCCCCTGCCCTCCTTTGGGAAGCGGGCAAAGCCGTCATGCGTGGGGAGATCATCAGCTACCACAGTCTCCATCGGAAACGCTTGAATCAGAGAATTCTTTTGTTGGAATGGGATTTGGGTAAAGCGAGGAGGGTGGTGGCTGGATGTAAAACGGCATCCAATCAACGTAAACTGCGGGAGCTTCAGACTGAACTGGAGATGCTCCTCCATCGGAGGGCCCAAAAATCCATGCTGTATTATAGGTTTAAGTTGTATCAACATGGGAATAAGGCTGGGAAGTTGATGTCCTCCCTGATGAGGCCCGCAGGGGGCTCTCGGCAAATTGGGGCTATTAGGCATGCTGATGGGACTATCCGACGGGAAGCGGTAGATATTGAGAGTGTTTTTATGGACTTTTTCCGGCAGCTCTATGCGAGTGACGGGGATAAGGATCTAGAGTGCCGTAATTTTCTTGACGGCTGTGCCCTGCCGCGGCTTTGTGCGGAGCATTTGGAGGTTCTTAACCAGCCCATTACGTGGCGGGAGGTCCAGGTTGGGATCAAGAATCTGAAGAATGGGCAGGTGCCTGGGGTTGATGGATACCGTAGTGAATTTTACAAGGTCCTGGGTGATGCCCTCGTGGCTCCACTGGTGGGATACTTTGAGGAATTGGTACAGCGGGGAGGGTTCCCATTCGAGGCCAATAAGGCCCTGGTCACTATTTTGCCTAAACCGGGGAGGGACCCACTCTTGCCGGGCTCGTATCGTCCTATCTCACTCCTTAATGTTGATATTAAGCTCCTTGCTAAAATCATGGCTGATCGGCTAGCACAATATTTGCCGACTCTAATTCATCGGGATCAGGTGGGCTTTGTGTGGGGGCGCCATGCAGCGTACAGCCTACAACGTATTTTGCTCTCTATCAATGCGGGACGGCTGGCGGGGGACCAATCTTTACTTATTAGTTTCGATGCTGAAAAAGCGTTCGATCGAGTCAATTGGGGCTTCATGTATCAAGTACTCGCGGCGATGGGGTTCACGGGCTTCTTTGTGGATGTGGTTCGATTATTATATGCAGATCCCATCTGGGCTGTTATGGTTAATGGGGTTATGTCCGCTGACTTTAATATCCAAAAGGGTACTCAGCAGGGTTGCCCGTTGTCCCCAATCATTTGTTCTGATGCTGGAACCCCTCTTGATCCGGATTCGGACCTCATCGCAATTCTGTGGCATTCGGTGGGGGCGGGAGGAGTTTCGTGCGGCAGCCTTTGCTGACAATTTGCTGGTACATTTGGGGGACCCTTATACTGGGTTGCCTAGATTGTTGCAGCTTATTTGGGAATATGGGATGCCCTCTGGATTTAGACTTAATCTCGACAAGTCGGAGGCACTGTTAATAGGGCCTGAGGGACAGTCGAGCTGGCAGGGAGACTTCCCTTTGAAGTGGGCAGTGGTGTACTTTAAATATCTGGGCATCTATTTGCCGGCGAAACTGGGGGATTTATATCATCTTAATGTCTCCAAAATACTTAGTGCGGTAGCAGTCTGCGTTGATAAATGGTGTGACCTGCCACTATCATTAGGGGGTCGGGTAGCTTTATGTAAGATGGCCATTTTCCCCAAAATATTATATCCGCTTCAGATCCTCCCATTGTATTTAAAGCGTTCGGATCTTCGTCAGTTGATGCGCCTATTCAATCGGTTCCTTTGGCTTGGCCGTAGACCGAGGGTGCGCCAGGAGATTCTCCGGCAACCTTGGGCATTGGGCAGTGTAGGATTCCCGGATATACAGAAATATAATCTTGCTTGCCTGCTGAGGTGGATTCGGGATTGGATATGGGACTTGGAGGACTGCTCCCCATTGGGGATGCTCAGGGCTGCGGGGCATCCGTTACATCTGCGATACCTTTTACATGCTAAAAACGTTCAGGGGCAGCCTGGTGAATTTCGGGGGATCATACTGGATCCTATGCGGAAAGCATGGAGATATTTTTGCTCAGGACATCAGATCTCGGCTAATCATACACCCTACCTTCCCATCAGGGGGAATGCCGAGTTTACGCCGGGCCTGGGACGGTCCTACTTTGCGGTGTGGGAGGAGTTGGGCATGGTAAATCTGGAGCATGTGTTGACTTTAGACGGGGGGATGACTGACTTCTCTGTGCTCTGTCAACAATATCCCTTGGAGGACAAGGCTATTTTTCAATACGCGCAGCTCCGGATTTATGTTCGTGGGGTCCCTGTGGAGTCCCTGCGGGGAGAGGTATGCTCGACAATTGAGCTGGCGCTTTTGGGGAGCGAGTCTGGGGCGCGCGTGTCTGGGCTATATAAGATGCTATGGGAGGGGGCTTTGCCCATCGCTGTGGATGAGTTGGTGGTGGCTTGGGCCCTGGATCTTGGTGAAGAGATCAGTGGTGAGGAGTTAGTTGGTGGTTTGAATGCTATTCCATCCTTAAGCGTGCTGGTGCTCCACAGGGATTCTCAGTATAAGATACTGCGTCGACTATACTTTGCTCCTCTTCGGGCGTGGCGTGCGGGGGTGGGGGACAGTCATTGTTGTCCACGATGTGGTGAACCTAGGGCCACACTGGGACATATGCTTTGGCGTTGCCCGCGAGCCCAGGTTTTTTGGAGTCAGGTATTGAAGTACTTGACCACCTGTCTGCAGCAACCTATACATTTGAATGCTAAGAATATTGTGTTGGATCTCTGGGAGGATGCGTGGGGGGGCAACCTGGGTCAAGTGGGCCTGCGTTGGTTACGGCTAGTCTTGATGACTGCTCGTATGACTGTGCTACAGCAATGGCTGGATGTTCGGGGCCCCACGTATGGTGCTTGGAGGGTACAGCTACATACGATCTTGCTTATGGAAAAGATGCGTGCATGTGGGAAGGCAAGGGGCTGGAAGCGTTTTCTGGAGGCTTGGGGTCCTCATATGAATTTGCTACCTTGGAGGGCCTGTAGTCGAATCTTGAGGGGACACTGAAAGTTTAGGTTCAGCTCTTCTTTACTTTTTCTCTTAGGGGAAGGTCTGCTGGCCCCTGAGATAGATGCAAACCCTTTTGAGTGGAGAGACGGGGGGTGGGGGGTAGGGAGGGAGGTTGGGGACACACTGGGAATTGGTCGGCAGAGCGGCCATTCAACTGATGGTGCTGGGTTCAGGAGAAGAGTTCACCCTGGGCCTATGCATGTTCCCATTTACACCTTACTACTCTGCTGGGCTTGCTGGGACTAGTGCATTGGATGATCTGGGGCTTGGGGGGATGGGGTGAAGACTGGGGGGGAGGGTTCTTTCTGTTGTATTTTTGTATTTCTGAAATTCTGGTGCTTTCTACATTTACATGTGGGAATTTCTGTTCTGTTTTAAGGATTTTTGTATTCTGCCTTACTGCAATGTGATTCTTACTACGGAGCTGTTTCTGTTGTTTTCTGGTTGTTTGAATAAAATGATTTAAACATAAATAAAACCTACTACTTACTATTTATCATTTCTAAGCGCTGCCAGTCATATTCAGTGCTAGATAGACACATATAAGAGAGACTATCCCTGTCCAACAGATAAAGTGACCAACTGCCCCGTATTGTACCGGACAGTCTCATATTTTAAGGATTTGTCCCTGGAATCGTATTACTTCAGTCGGGATGCCTAAATGTCCCCTTTTTTTAAAACAAGTGTCCCACTCCTACATTCCTCCACATTTGTACCAGCGGATGTCTCCACTCAAGCTGAAATTTTCAAAGGGAAACTATTTATATGAGATTATTTCCATCAGAGACACAGAAACATATACACATGCATGCACTCTGTGGTACTTCAGTCACACACAGGTGCACATGCGTTCATCCACCCCCATCCCCAAATCAGGTACACACATGCACACGCACTTTTCAGACAGACAGATTCTGCCTCTGACTGTCTACTGGTGCTGTGCTGCTTTTTCACTCCTTCACTTCAATATCCCCAGTTTTTACTTTTGCTACAGTTCTTTTTCTCAGTCTGCAATAGCCTTCTCACACTTTACCCCATTCCTCCTATGTTTCTACCCTTTCTCAGCAACCCCACTCACCCCTACCAAGAAACCCACTTATTCCACTGACTTTCTCCCACACCCTGTGCAGAAAATCAGCCCACCCTTCCTGTGACTAGTGCAGCCTTTCCATTGGCTGGAACCTACCACTTACTCTGCACCATGAGGGGGGAGCACTGGTGAGCTGTAGAGCTAAACTCTAAAAAAATACCCAGACAATTTAGAAATCATTCTGACTAAGACAGTAACTTTACAAAGTTATAGAATCCTAAAATAATTTAGATGGTTGGCAATCCTAAACTTCTAAGTCCTCTGCACATCTGACAAATCTGGTTGTGCTTCCTCTCCAGGGCCCAGGCAATCATCATTCAGACAAAGCCAGCCAATAGGCTGCAGCAGACACAGCCAGCCAATAGGGAGCAAGGGGAGGTGGGAGCAGTAGCTAGGATACAGAAACTTTCCTTTCTCCCTTGTCCTGCAGCTCTGGAGTATGGTAGGGTGTATTTGCTGCACAGACCTACAGGAGAAAATATTGGAGGTGCTCAAGCACCTACAGCACCCACAGAACTGGCGCCTATGATCTTTGGGCCAACATCAGTATCACGGTCACTGCTCAGCTGATTTTGTTGATTCTGTCGTTTGTGTAGGCTCTTATCCTAGAGTGCGTGTTTCTATTTTGTCTTTAGACTTTATTTTCATTTTAAAATGCTGAAAAGAAAGTGTTTTTAATGACCAACTACAAAATGAATACCCCGTTCATTAAGAAAATTTCTGGTGATTGCACAGTGTTTTGCAACAAATACCGGCCTTCCTTTTTCAATCGCACATGTAGGAAAAAGTGACATTGTTCAGCACCTAAGGACAGACAAACACAAGACTGCAGATGTAAGTGTTTCTTCAAGTAGAACTGTGACTTCTTTTTTTTTTAAGTCAAACTTTTGATGAGAAAACTCAGTCACTGGCTACAACTGAAGAAGGTACATGGACTTATCACTGTGTTGTCCACAACCAGTCTTTTTGGTCATCAGACTGAACTTCAAAGTTGTTGAAAAAATGTTTTAATTAAAAATACTCTTGTGCATGAATCAAAACGGAAGCAATTGTCTGTAATGTTTTCAAACCAGACTCTTGATTCCCTCAAGAGAGACAAGATTTTTAACCGTTTATTTTTGTGATTGCTCAAACCATGGAAGCATTAAAGGGTGCCCTATTTTAGTAAGGTACTTTCTTCCTGAGAAAGGGGTTCAGATAAAAGTTCTTGATGTCCACGAAGTTAAAGGTGAAACCTCAGACATTCTTTCCAAGTGCATTCTTGATACGGTTGAGTCCAATGGGCTAAGATCCAAAGTTTTGGCACTGTGTGCTGACAATATCAATTGCAGTTTTGGTGGGGCCACTAGGAGGGGTAAATATTTTTTACAAGCTGCAAAAAAATGTAGGAAGTAATTTAATTGGTACAAACTGTGCAGCTCACATTGCTTACAATTATATCAGCACTGCTGCTGAATACCTGGCATTTGACATGAGTTATTGTTGCCTAGATATTCAGACATTTTCACATTTATACAGTGAGAATTGAAGGACTTAAAGAGAAGCTTGACTTTTTGGAGAGTGAGTATCAAAAGCTCTTCACATACAGTAACACTAGGAGGATGGCTTTACTTCCAGCCATAGAAAGATTAATTATAATGTTCCAACCAGTGAAATCATGTTTTCTGAGCCAGGAAAAATGCCAAGTTATCATCCAAAACCTTTTTGAGAATGAATCAGCAGAAGTCTGGCTGTACTTTCTGCACAGTCAGGCAGTGATTTTCCAAAATGCGACTTTAAAAACTGAGTTTCAAAAAATCTCGATGGAGGTAGCTGAATTAATCAGTGACCTTAGAAATAAGATAGTAACTAGGAAGAACAACGTGTTTTAGTCTCTGACAATCAGAAAGAAGATAAAAGATCTTGAAGAAGAGGGCAGCATTGATGAAGCAGATTTCAAGCAATGTGCCATCTTTCTACACCACTTGCAGTGATTACTTGGATCAGTGGACCACTCACTTCCAGATTGGGAAACAACAGTGGACTCTCCTTCAAGAACAACTGGAGTGGTGTGAGCTAGAATCGTCTTTAGGATACATTTTGTCTACAAAACCCTGCCTAGAGTCAATAATAAATGATATTGAACTGTTTGATTAGTTCTCCTAAGTCATTTGTTTCTGAAGAAAAAGTTCAAGAATGAAAAAAAACCAGACACCATGGTTGATGAAAAATGGAAGGAGGTGTTTGGACACCTCAAAAGTAACGAGGTACCATATGAAAATTCATGCAAATTAGTTGAATTATTTTTGTTTGCCAGGTTCCAATGCTCCAACTGAAAGGTGTTTTTCAATCATGAACAAAGTGTGGTCTACAGAAAAAACATGTAGAGACTCTCAAATGTCTAATGATTGTAAAGTACAATGTTGAGTTGAGTTGCCCAGAAGTTTTTAAATATTTTAGTGGAAATGTTGCTCTTTTGAAGAAAATTCACTCTGTGGAGAAGTACAAGTAAGCCTCATTGGCACATTTGTAAGTAAAGCTATAAACCTAACCTAGTTACCTAGTTCCAGGAGTGAGATCTTAAGCTAGTCCTGGATTTCTGATCAACTTGTTCTGATGCGTTATGGGACTTGCAGCACTGATTCCAATGGGTAAAATCAGGGACTACAAATACCATACTGCATTGCAATGCACATTTAAAGTCAGAACAGGCAAAAAATCTCACTCCTGGAACTGGGTAACTTGGCAATTCTGCAACTTACATGACAAACAAGAGAGTCTAAGGGGTATGTTTACTAAAGGTTCTTAACGTGCGCGGCGCGCATGAGCGCGCGCTAAGGTACCTTAGCGTGCGCTAATGATGCTTTACGGGGCAAAAATGCGCTTTAGTGCGCGCTCATGCGTGCAGCGGCGCACACAAGCGCTGAAGGCGGGGCAAGGCTCCCGGAGAGCGGAGGAAGGCTCCCCAGGGGCGGAGAGAAGGGGTCAATGGGTGGAGAGTGGGAGGGGAGAGGCTCCCCGCACACTAGCGAGGTGAAATTTGAGGCTAAAAATAACGTGAGTGAAAACCTCGCGTTAGAGCCGATTTAAAGGGAAGAGAAACCATTTCTGTCAGCAAAACCAGGGAAACCTACAAAAAAGTGATAAGTGTGATACATGTGCACAGAACAAAAGTACAAATAAACATTGAAAAGGACCCCAACAAAATTAAAAAAAAAATATAATCAAGCTGGGCAATAGTGATAGTAATGGGAAACATCAAAAAACACTCCCAAGAAAGCCCCAAAAAATAAATATGAATTTTGGAAGGGTCTACGCTCCGCCCACTCCTTATATGGCATCCTGCAGACTACCGCGGCGCGCACGTTAAGAGGGTTTAGTAAACATACCCCTATGAGAAAGTAGATAAAAAAGATGCAACACTTCCTTCACTGCAAAATTATCATCTGTAGTGAGCATGAGGAAAATTGGGACACAACGTTAAAAAAAAAGCATATCAGATTAGTAAGACAAGATCTTCCTTGTCTAAAGCCATGCTGGCTGTCTCCCATTAGGCCATGACTATCTACATGCTGTGTAATTCTACCATTTTCCCCGGTACTGACGTCAGGCTTTCCGGTCTGTAATGTCCCGGATCACCCCTGGAACCCTTTTTAAAAATTGTCGTTACATTGGCGATCCTCCAATCTTCAGGTATTACAGATGATTTTAATGAAAGTTCACAGATTACTATTAGCAGGTCTGCAATCTCATATTTCAGTTCTTTGAACACTCTTGGATGTATACCATCCGGTCCAGGTGATTTGCTACTATTCAGTTTATCAAATAGTTGTAATACATCTTCCCGGTGTAGCGATATTTCTCTCAATTCCTCTGCAGTATCACCTTTAAATACCACTTCAGTCTTGGGTAACATCCCTACATCTTCCTCATTAAAGACCGAATAACCAGTTTCAGTGGTGACTGCTGCAGGCTATGTAGATAATGCTAATATTTAGCCGCTATCCAGACAGCAACACTGCTTAAAGTTAGACTTATTGTTATGCTGTTTTTAATCCAGCCTGCGGACTCAAAATTACTGCTAATCATACTGTGCACTCCAGCCCACCTGATTCTATAGCTGCAGGAATGTATAGCTCCTGCAGTTGTAGAATTATGCTACATCTAGTTTTTGGACATCCAGATGCTCTCAATATAGAATTGGGCTCCATCTGGGGGTTTTTTTGTGCCATCAAGTTAGTGCTGATTCCTGGCAACTCAGCTGCTCCTGGGTTTTCTTGGCAATATATCACCAGAACTACATTACCAGGCCTTTTCTTCCAAGACAATGGAGGGTAAAGTGACTTGCCCAAGGTCACAACTAACTTTATATGGTTTAGCTATCTGGTTAGTGGCAGAACATCACTGCTAATCAGATACCTGCCAAGGCTGCCCTTACTCCGCCCACAGACCTCCCTCCAGTTTTAACTGGGCGTCTTTCCTGAGGTCTGTGAGATCAATGTGGTTTAGCCAGTTAGCCAGTCCTGCTAACTAGCTAAACCCTTTTGAATATCCCCCCTTTTAGCATTTTCATGAGAAGGTTTTGTGCCTTCTCCAGCTGCATTAAAATATTGTGAGTATAATTTCAGAAGAATGACCTTGATGCTTCCTAGATATCCTACTAGATCTTAGATACTGTAAGAGATATTATCAGTAGCAGATAAATACACATGTATAAATACTCGGTCTGTCTAGGGAAAAAACTGCAACACTCCTTTCCCAGGATTCCATAGGACCACCTGGCAAACAAATCACCTGATAAAACAAGAACCGACCCTGTTTGTATGAAAATTAGACTTTATTTCTGATAGCAAAAATAGAAGAAATATTAGAATAAATTAGCTTTCTGAGGTATTATGTAATTCAGCTCTATGTTACAATTACTGAGAGATCTAATCTCTGTTTTAGGAACCATTGTCACTGATTCGCATGCACTCTGACGTACAGTAAATTATTTGTCTGTCTAGGCTAGCCCCAGTCTCTGGGAAAAATTAAAGACCAGTACCTTAGCTCGCGCCAAAACACCTGTGGCTGTGGTCCGGGTCTCAGGAATGGAACGAAGTCAAGGTATGACAGAGGCCCAACGTCAGCTGAAATGAACTGCATGGTCGCACACTGAGCTTACCTGTCCATTGGAGAAATTCACTCCGTCTCGCGGCTTTGGCCTTGAATACTATCTGACTTTCCAGCCAGAGAGAAAAGGCAAGTGAACAGTCTATCTCCAGGAACAAGCAGGAATGAGTCTTCACATATGGGTACGTCGGTACCGACGGAGTCTGCGCGGGAACGCTTCCCAGCGTCCAATCAAAGAGCTTTTGGAAGCATCCCACCACGCCTGCGTGCTGCCTTCCCACCTTTCCCAACTGCCTCTCCTCAGTTTTCGTTTTTCCGCGGAGCCGGCAGGACGTCCTCCTGTCACCGCAGAAAATTCTTGTTCCTGATCGTGTCCCCCGTCTAGTCCCGGAACCTCTGGGTTGCCCATCTTATCCAGCAGCTTGGAGACTGAGAAACTCCCACTTTTGTGACATCATGAGTATATCTCTCCGGTGTCCGCCTCCAATCATCAGTTACCTCAGTCTCCAAGCAGCTGGATACATGGGAGCCCGGGGGTCCGGGCTCACTAGAGAAACAGTTATAGAGTTGGATTTAGTTCTTTAGTCTATTGGGATTAGTTCAGTCCTGGGGTCTCCCTTTGCCTCAGATCTGTGGCTTTCTTTCTCAGCACAGGTCAGCTTCTTTATTTCTGGCTCTATCTGCTCCTCCCTCCCTGCCCCTCTCCTCTTCTCTGTCTCCCTGCTCATTGCTTTGGAGAGTGGGGGGTCCCCGGCCCATTCAGACACCGGCTGTGAGAGGGCAAGGTCTGTATGCAGCAGCTGCCGGGTCTCTGCTTCACGGACGGCTGCATACGGAGTTGAGCCGACGCCACGCAGAAGTCTTGCCTGCTCGTGCGTCTGACGGCTCTCTCCGGTGCACGCGGACGGCGGCTTGATTCTCAGCATCGGGGGTCTCGAGCACTCACGGTGTCGGTGGCCTCAGCCCTGTTTTCTGCACGCTTTTTCCTCGTGTTCCAAGGCCGGAGGTAAGTGTTGCATCGGGCAGCCGGCTTGCTTCCCCTCAGCGCGTTTTCGCGCGCTTTTGCTCCGATCGGCCCTGCCGCGTGGCGTCGGCGTGCCGGCCTTTCAGGCCTCCCGCACGGACGTTTCGGGGACTACAGCAGGCGGTTAAGTGCCTCAGCGATTCTCATCACATTACAAAAAAAAAAAAAAAAAAACGAAAATAAAAGAAACTAAATACAATAAAGGAGCAGTGCGAGGTTCCAAGCTATACAGGGGGGCTATTGTCTTTCTCTGCTTCCCGAGTAGGTCAGCTTTCAGGGGGAGTATACGGCGGCCTAACCTTTGGTTGCCCGTTTGGGAGGTCTCTGCCTGCCTGCCTTAGTGTTTCTGTCCCAGGCAGGTCCGGGATCAGTGCCCTTTTTATCATGCCTTCCAAGTCCCTGTGTTTAGTGTGTGGTACGAGGAAGACATCTGCTGGAGTCTGCAAGGCTTGTATGGGTGACTCCGGGGAGCCGTCGGCAGAGCAGGCGCAGCAGGAGTCAGTCCCGACCCCAGCTGCTGACATTTCTGCACCAGGGGGGCAGGACGTTTCCCAATTAGAGTCCGTTGCAGGCCCTTCCTCCGGCCCAGCCACTTCTTCCTCTTTACCGACGTTACCTATAGACCTGTCCTCTATTTTTTCTCAGCAGTTCGTAGCTCTCCTCCAACAATCCGTCTTTGGAGGCTCCCTACAGCAGCAACCACCAAAGGGCGGCGCACGTAAGCGCCCGTCTTCTCCTCGAGAGGACTGCGCTCCAGTAGAGGGTAAGAAACCTCGTGGAGAAGGGGAGCTGTGCGTGCAGTCGGGGGCTTCAGAGGACCCTCTTTCGGATGAGGAGTCCCACAGCCTACAGTTGGATGAGGAGCTGGAGGAAGGAGAGATCTCGGAGAGAGAGGACCAGTCCCGGATTGTGAGGGTCTTTCGGAGGGATGAGCTTCCAGCCCTCATCGTAGAGACGCTTAACGCGCTCAATATGCCGGTCCCGGGGACTTCAGCTGATGAATCCTTGGAGGATCCGTTGTTGCAGGTGTTTCGGAAGACTCAACGAGCGTTCCCAGTTCACAGAGTCTTCCAGGAGATGATTCAAGAGGAATGGAATCTACCAGAGGCTCCGTTGAAAGGCTCCCGAGTTATGGGGCGTTTGTATCCATTGTTAGATCAGGATAGAGAGGTGTTTAAATTGCCTAAGGTGGATGCGGCCGTCTCGGCAGTTACCAAGAAAACGACAATCCCCGTAGAGGGCAGTGCGGCCCTTAAAGATGGGCAAGATAGGAAGTTGGACGCCTTATTGCGACAGGTTTTCGAGTCAATGCCATTTCGCTCCAGGCGGCTATTTGTGGGGCGTGGGTGGCTAGAGCCTGCCTGCGGTGGTCCCAGCGGGTGCAGGAGGGTCAGCCCGGTGCGTTGGCAGAGGAGGCTGCCCGTCTGGAGTCCGGGGCGGCCTACTTGGCGGATGTTCAGTATGATCTCATGCGCGGTCTTTCCAAAAGCATGGCCTCCTCTGTCGCAGCACGCCGCTATTTGTGGCTCCGGAATTGGTCGGCAGATATCTCCTCTAAAGCTAGATTGAGTAAGCTTCCCTTTAAGGGTCGTCTGCTGTTTGGTGAGGACCTAGAGAAGCTGGTGAAGGACCTCGGTGAATCCAAAGGTGGGCGGTTACCGGAGGATAAGCCTAAGGTGGCCCGTGGGGCACCGGGGGGTCGGGGGCAATTGCGCGATGCTCGCCGTTTTCGCTCCCAAAGATTTTATTCGAGTCAGCGAGGCCGTTTCCCCAACAGGACGCAGGGCTTTCGTGGGTTTCGAGGAGCGGGAAGGGGGTTTGGTGCCTCTTCTTCCTCCTCGAATACCTTCAAGAAGCAGCAATGAAGTGAGGAGGGCCCAGACTCCCCTCATCCCTGTGGGGGGGGCGTTTGCGGGAATTTTATCCCGCCTGGGCCCAAATCACTTCGGATCAGTGGGTCCTGGAGGTCATTCGAGAAGGCTATGCCCTGGAGTTCCTCCGTCCGGTGCGGGACGCTTTTGTTCAGTCTCCCGGTCGGTCCGTGGCGAAGCGCGTGGCGCTTCGGGAGACGGTACAAAAGTTACTCGACCTCCGGGCCATCGTCCCGGTACCTTCAGACCAGTGCGGATGCGGTCGATACTCCATCTATTTCGTGGTTCCAAAAAAGGACGGGGGAGTGCGTCCCATTCTGGATCTCAAAGGTGTCAACCGCTGTCTTCGAGTTTCTCATTTTCACATGGAAACTCTGTGATCCGTCATTGTGGCGGTTCAGCGCGGCGAGTTCCTGATGTCGCTGGACCTCTCGGAGGCTTATCTGCATATTCCCATCCGACCGGACCATTTCCAATTCCTCAGGTTTGCAGTCCCGTTCGGTCATTATCAATTTCAAGCATTGCCCTTCGGGCTTGCCACGGCTCCGCGGGTCTTCACCAAAGTCATGGTGGTGGTAGCGGCGGCCCTGCGCAAGGAGGGCATCCTCGTCCACCCTTACCTGGACGACTGGCTGATCCGGGCGAAATCCCACGCCGAGAGCAAGAAAGCGACGTCCAGGGTAGTCTCGTTCCTGGAAAGTCTAGGGTGGATAGTCAATGTGGCGAAGAGTCACTTGCATCCTTCTCAGAACCTGGAATATCTCGGAGCGCGTTTCGACACCCAGTTGGGCAGAGTGTTCCTCACGGCGCAAAGAGCTCAGCACCTGCGCGCTCTGGTGGAGAGGTTCCGGCAGCGCAGAGCTCCCTCGGCTTGGCATTATCTTCAAGTGTTGGGCACCATGGCGGCTTCCATCGAGACAGTACCGTGGGCCCGAGCTCATATGAGACCGTTGCAGCGAGCGTTGCTACGTCGGTGGTCGCATCAGCGGGACCCTCTGTCCCGGAGACTAGTTTGTCCGGCGGAGGTCCTGCAGGATCTGCTCTGGTGGCTGCTTCCCGAGTCTTTGGAGCGGGGAAAGTCCCTGGTGGCCCCGGACTGGGTGGCAGTAATGACGGATGCCAGTCTCTTAGGCTGGGGCGCTCATTGTCAGGGCAGTTTCGTGCAAGGGCGGTGGAATCCCCAGGAAGCAACGTGGCCGATCAACCGTCTCGAGCTGAGGGCGGCGAGCCTGGCACTGCAGAGGTTTCGCCCCTTGATTACCGGAAAGGAGGTCCGGGTGTTGTCCGACAACGCGACAGCGGTGGCCTATATCAACAAGCAGGGCGGCACCAGCAGTGTCGCATTAGAGACCGAAGCCGCAGCCCTGTGTGTCTGGGCGGAGATGAATCTCTCCGACTTGTCGGCCGCCCATATTGCAGGGGTGGACAATGTGGAAGCCGATTTCCTCAGTCGGGTGCGCGTGGACCCGGGGGAATGGGTCCTTCATCCCGAGGTCTTCAACATGATAGCTCGACGATGGGGCTTCCCGGTCATGGATCTCATGGCGACCTTCGCATCCGCAAAGGCAAGTCGCTTCTTCAGCAGGCGACGGGAAAGGATGTCGGAAGGCCTGGATGCGCTGCTCCAGGTTTGGCCGGAGGGACAACTGCTGTATGTCTTCCCCCCTTGGGTCTTGATCGGAAGGGTGCTCCAAAGGATAGAAAAGTTCAAAGGGTCCGTGATTTTGATAGCGCCGGACTGGCCGAGGCGTCCTTGGTATGGGGACCTGATGCGGCTGTTGGCGGCGAAGCCTTGGCGTCTCCCTTGCCGGGAGGACCTTCTCTCCCAGGGGCCTCTTCTCATGCCGTACGTGGATCGATTCTCGCTTACGGCTTGGCTCTTGAAAGGGCTCGGTTGACGTCCCGGGGGTATTCCGCGGCGGTCGTTTCTACCTTATTGAGGTCCCGGAAGCGCTCTACGTCTCTGGCGTAGATTCGCGTCTGGCGAATTTTCGAGGCGTGGTGTGGGGACAGACAGTGCATGCCCTTGAAAGCATCTGTTCCTCAGATTTTGGAGTTTTTGCAGGATGGTTTTGACAAGGGGCTGGCAGCGGCTTCGTTGCGGGTCCAGGCGGCGGCTTTGTCCTGTTTCAGGGGTCGAGTCAAAGGTCAGTCCATTATGTCGCAGCGGGATGTGAAGCGTTTTTTTCCGGGCGGTTGCTCTGGTTCGGCCGCCTTCCCAGAATGTTTTACCTAAATGGCATCTGCCTTTCGTTCTGGATGCTCTAGAGCGGGTCCCTTTCGAGCCAGTGGCGAACGCCTCTATTAAAGATCTCACGCTGAAGACTGTGTTCTTGGTGGCCATATGTTCGGCGCGTCGGGTGTCCGAGCTACAGGCGCTCTCCTGTAGGGAGCCCTACCTTTCCTTTTTTGCGGGTAAGGTGGTCTTGCGACCGGTCCCGGCTTTCCTCCCGAAAGTGGTTTCGGCATTTCATCTGAACCAGGAAATCGTTTTGCCAGTTTTTTCTAAAGCTGGTCCTGACTCTTCCTCGAGGAACCTACATCTCTTGGATGTTCGTAGGGTCTTGCAGAAGTATCTAAGGCGCACAGAGTCTTTCCGGAAGTCGGACAGGCTTTTTGTGTTGTTTGGGGGCCCGAAGAAGGGAGAGGCAGCGTCCAAGGCTACCATTTCCCGATGGATCAAGGAGGCGATTGCCTCGGCATATGTACTGAAAGGTAGAGTAGTGCCGGAAGGGCTCCGGGCTCACTCCACTAGGGCACAGGCTGCTTCATGGGCGGAACATCGCTTGGTGTCGCCGGTAGACATATGTAAGACGGCTACATGGTCGTCTTTGAATTCCTTTGTTCAACACTATCGTCTAGATGTGCAGAGGATGGGGGAGTCCTCCTTTGGAAGGGCGGTTCTTCAGGCTGGTTTGCCGGGTCCCTCCCGTGATTGATTGGTTTCTACTGCTCTGGTACTAACCCAGAGGTTCCGGGACTAGACGGGGGACACGATCAGGAAGATGAAATTAGACTTACCTGCTAATTGTGGTTCCTGGAGTGGAACCCGTCTAGTCCCGGATCCCTCCCCGGATGTGCATGCACACAGAAGCCTGAAGTATCTCCGAGGATTACGGGTAAGACTTGTGCTTTGGTTTTCTCTTACTTCAGTTTTGTAAAAAAAAAAAAAAACGTACTTAAAATTTGCATGAGTACTCGCGGATGGGGGTCAGAGGCCTTTCTTTCTGGGGGTTTTCTTTCTCTCCTTTCCTTTTTTTCTGACAAGATCCTGATCTGTTCAGGGGTTTGGAGTCACAGTGATGACAGGGCTATTTCTTAGTTCCTGATTATATTGTCCATTTGGCCATAAGATGTAGTAGGTATGTTTACTTGTTTCTCTGGTGAGTCTGCTTTGTCAATAGGTTACTGATGATTGGAGGCGGACACCGGAGAGATATACTCATGATGTCACAAAAGTGGGAGTTTCTCAGTCTCCAAGCTGCTGGATAAGATGGGCAACCCAGAGGTTCCGGGACTAGACGGGTTCCACTCCAGGAACCACAATTAGCAGGTAAGTCTAATTTCATCTTTTATTTCTTTAGTTTTCTTGTGGTCGCGGCTGTCTCCCCGACGTCACCGGTATCGCCGGTGTTTTCTTTTCTTTTCCTGTGAAATCTCCTTTTTCAAGGGATATTTTTTCTTCATAGTGTTTCACGGTTTCTCAGGCCTTTCAGGCCTCCTTTTTCCTTCATGGAACCGCCAGCCACTTCCTCCAAGAAATGTTCAGACTGTGGCGGTACAACTTTATTTTTAGACCCACAATATCGGTGTCTAACCTGCTTGGGTCCTGACCTTTTTCCTCCGGAGCTGTCAGGCAACAGTTTTGTGAGAAGAGGTTTTCAACATCGAGGTTCCCTCGATACACGGTTTCCCTCTGACGTCAGGGCACCGTCCCTTTCTTCTTCTACACAGGATCAGGTAACCCTCAAACAGTCTGTTAAGACTAGCCAGCCCTCGAGTGGTAGGTCTCATGCACAGCATGTAGACGGCTCCGGCCTTGCCCTCGAGGGCCTACTGGCTTCAAAACCCCGGCGGGAGTCTGGTCTCCAAAGCCTTTGAGGGGTTTCAGGTTGTTCCTGGGGTTCACCCCTCACAGAACATACCTGAGCCGTGTCTGGTGGTGGCATCCGCTTCGAGCGGTATCGATACCCCGGCATCGGCACTGGTGTTGGATGATACACTCCTCACCAGGGATGGTCATCTGGCGTCCTCGGTACCTTCGGGACCAGTGGATACCCTCCAGACTGACTTTCCATTATCGGTACTAGTGCCGATTCTACCACCGACGTCGGTACCCTCCAGACGTGCATCGATAGCCTCGCTTCCCTTGATGCCGAGTCTCGAATCGATCTCCAGTCTGGAGGAATGGGTACCGACTCACCTTGGTACCGGCTCCGGGCGGTACCCAAGGCTCGGTTCCAATACTTCGGATCCACAACTCTCGGTTCCCCCGAGGCCGTTTGAGTTGCCGCCGGTTGGCCTTCTTCCACCGGTATCAGACACGGTACCGAAGTCGGTACCGATGTCCACATTACCCTTGCAGTCGGTGCCTTCCATGCTTCGCTCATCAGGCTCTTTGCCCTCAATGCCGAGTCTGGAATCGATCTCTAGTCTGGAGGACTGGGTACCAACACGCGTTGGTACCGACACCGATCGATACCGGAGACTCGGTACCGAGGATAGCGACCGGAGGTCTTCGGTTACCTCGGTACCGATTGAACTGCCAAAGGCTGCTCCGATGTCTGTGTCGGGCTCGGCTCTGACATCGGTACCGGTATTAGCATCGGTATCGGCATCCACAGTAGCATCGTGGCCAACTCCTGCCATGCTTCTTCCAACAGGATCGCTCCCTTCTATACCAAGCTTGGAGTCGATACCTGGCATGGACAATGTGGTAATGACGGTCGCTGCTCCTAACAGCCAGTACCGGCGACCATCCCTTAAGCATTCCACACTGCACCATGCGGGATCTTCTATTCCTATATATTTGGATAGCTCTTTCGGTGCTCAGGCTAGTTCTTCAGATCTAACCTGTCCAAGGGAGATTCCTGTTGGGGATCCCTCTTTTCAGAGTTTCCTCCTGGATATAGCAAGATCCCTTGCCATTCCTGTCCCTGGACATGATCCTGCACAAGGCTCTGTTTCTACCAAAGCAAAGGAGAACATAATGCTTCCTTTGCATCATTCCTTGTAGGATCTCCTTCTAGGAATGTGGGAAGCACCTTGAAAGGTACCCCCACCTTCCAGAGCAACTGATCTTCTATATCAGGTGCCCCCCTCTCCAGGGTTTCAAAAGACTCAACTTCCTCATCATTCCATAGTAGTGGAATCAGCAATGAGGCGGGTAAAGAGTAAGAAAAAGCACTCTTTGTATCCGCCAGGTTGTGAGTCTAAGACACTAGATGCCTTTGGACGTCAAACCTTCCAGACATCTATGCTTTCTGCAAGAATTCTCTCATATATTTTTTATATGAGTCTATCTCTTGAGGAGGTCACAAAGCAATTACATCTTTTGACTCCTTCTCTTCCAGAGTCCAAGAGTGCAGGCTATTCTTCACTGCTTAAGCATCTCCAGAGTATCTCTTGCTTTCTTACTCGTGCTTCCCTAGACTCTTTTGAGTCTGCTAGCAGGATTTCTGCTATATCTATAGGGGCATGATGTAGAGCCTGGCTCCAGGCTTCAGACGTAGACAAATGGGCACAGCAAAGACTGGGACATACTCCTTGTACTGGAGACAGTCTTTTCAACAAGGAGTCTTTACGTCAGGTTACTCAGTTGTCCACTGACTTACCTGTTCCTAAGGGCTGTTCTGCACCTTCTTCTGTCCCAGTAGGTAGGAAATGTCCTACCAAACCTTCTTCCCATAGGAGAAGAAGGTTTTATGCATCATCTGCCCATCATGCAGATGTTCCCAAACAGGGGAAGCATCGTCCTGGTCTGCAGAATTCAACCTCTCACCAGGCTCAGCAAACCCAGCAACTGCAGGGTTTCTGATCAATCTTCATCAGATGCTTGTGACTCTGGGGGTTAGAATCTGCAGTTGCTTCTTCTCAATAGAGGCAATCCACTGCTCTCATTCTAAACCCTAGACATGGATCTCTTCCCAAAAGACATCCATTTTTTCTATGTTCTATGAGCTGTCAGGATGTTCATGCCTATAGGGCACAGGGTTCTCCTCTTCTCCCTGCTAGGGAAAGAGGTCTAACCACTATCAAACGATAGTTCCTGTGCCAGCATGTCTTTTTTCCTTTCTATAGACTCACTACTTTGTAAGTCTTCTTTAGCTCCATTCTCTTTACCTTCTTACCAAGTTTTCCTCTGTAAGAGCGGTATTGCTTCACTGGAGGGCTTTTTCTTCAGCCTCTCTAGTTTTGTACTTTTCCAGTGCGGAGTTTTCCTCTCTGAGTTGCCTCCTCTTTTTCAATCTTGCTTTGAGGCAGTTCATCAGACATGTCCAGAGTTTTCTACTCCTGTTCTGTCTGTTCTTTCTGTTTTTAAACAGTAAGATTCTTTCTGCTGTCTAGCAAGCAGCTGCCTATGCAGGAGCCTTAATGTTTGGACCACTGGTTCTTCTCCACCAGCAACCAGATTTGTCCTCCACTAACTTCTGTCTAGTTTTAGTACTGATTCCAAGTCAGTGCTGTTATCTGTCTTGGAAATCATTTCACTACAGACTTGGATTGTCTTCTCTTTCTGCCATCTCCATTCCCCTGGGTTTGGCAGCATAGTTGACATAGGTACTGGCTCTCCAGCAGTCAGTTCTATCTCCTCATTCTCCTGCATCATGCTCTCTGCAATTCTACAGAGAAGCTCTCCACTATGGGCCCTTGCTAGAAAGCATGGTTTTTTTTCTCCAATAGCTATCCTAGATGGTTGGAAAAGGCTTTTTCAGTCATGTCTCCCATGACTAGAAAGGTTCTCCTTTTTCAGATAAAGGACATAGGCCTTCTCCTTGCAGCTCGTCCTCATGGTAAGAAGCATGATACCTTTTTGCCCTTAAGCAGGTCAGCATGGTATCTCATTCCTATGCGTCTTCTGTTCACTTACCATGCTAGAGTTCTAGAATACTCGGGACTTGCTGGCTGCAGACTGATATCATCCTCTGCTTTTCACGTAACCGTCCTGGTTATTTCACTACTTAGCATCCCTGTAGCTCATAACCAGTGGGAACAGATTCTCTATATATCTTCTCAAGTAGGTTCCACATTCTTGTTATTAGATGAATCTTTCCTCTCCACATTTTCCTATGTGAATACCGTTCTGTAGGCATATCTCTGTCTGCTTCTTTGCAGACACCCATATAGAGGCCTATATATTCATATCTATAGCATATATCTTACAGATGTCTATGTCTATCTTTGTGTGTATTTTATGCCCTTCATATCTCACTATAGATATATTCTCATATATCTATCTATCTATATGATATATATATATGTATATATATATATATATATATATGTATCTGTCGAGATATTTACTATCGGTAGATAGGTGTCCTGCATTTATCTACCTGACTGTCGAGGCTCATATAGCTATATGATTCTGACAGATGGGCTTTACCCATACCTATGCTATCCAGCATGTTTGGGGTTCTACACTCACAACCACTTTTGTGGTAGTTAACAACTTCCACCATAACCTTAAGGTTTAGGTACCTCTGAAGCTCTCCATGTTCCAGTATCTCTCCTAGCTGACCCCAGTTAGGAGAGACATTGCGGATCTTCAGCTAATTACAGGCTCCAACGCCTCAGGCATTTGTCCTTTCTTTTGGGATACAAGGGGTTTCCATACCTTTTCCTCCCACAAGGACTATGCCTGTTTGTACATTCCGTTCGGCCTTCTCTTTTTTCTCCCAAGGGTGAGCCACTCTGTCGCCAAAAGAGTTCGGCTTTTATCATAAAGCCTTCCGCTGAAGGCCCATCGTTTTTGGTACTACCCAGTTCTCACCGGGGTCCCCTCTTACCTTTCAGGAATCTGACCTCCACTCTTTTTTCCTACAGGTTTATTACCTCCACTTCACAGTGAGGTCCTCCTTGAGGTTCCTCTACTGGGTTCCCCAGTAGATCCCATGAACCTCCTTACTGCTGTGTAATCCTGTTAGGGGAGGTCCATATTGCAATATTTCTTCAATATCATTGATGATAATTATCATCCACACATGGACTCCTTCTCTGCAGTCCTATGCTAGGTTAGCTGTTCCACAGCACCTTTCTTTCTTCAACTCCTACCCTCCATCCTCAGGATGCCTGGTGTTGTGGGGAATAGCATGTTCCAACCTATGACATGCTGGGACTCCAGGCATCTCAGCTTGGGAGTCCCCATATGTGAAGACTCATTCCTGCTTGTTCCTGGAGATAGCACAGTTACTTACCTGTAACAGGTGATCTCTGGGAACAGCAGGAATAAGTCTTCACAACCCACCCACCTCCCCAGGAGTTGTATCTCTATCTATCTTTCCTTGCCTCTCTCTCTCTCTTTGTCTCAGCTTTAAAACTTAACTGAGGAGAGGCAGTTGGGAAAGGCGGGAAGGCAGCATGCAGGCGTGGTGGGATGCTTCCAAAAGCTCTTTGATTGGACGCTGGGAAGCGTTCCCGCGCAGACTCCATCGGTACCGACGTACCCATATGTGAAGACTTATTCCTGCTGTTCCCAGAGATCACCTGTTACAGGTAAGTAACTGTGCTGTATCAGAAGTTAGAGTTCCCTTCCCTTGTTCTTCCTTTTCAGAGTTCTTTCTTTCTGAGTTCTCTATCTGCCCTCTGGGTTCCAGTGGACAGCCATATAATGCTTTATCCTGAAGACCTGGTGACTGGCTGGACTAGAACCCTGTATGTCATCTTCAGCAAATCTGGTAACAGCTAATAGGTGGTTCTTCTGCAAACCAAGATCCATCGTGCTAAAGTTGCTGAGGTGCCGGTTCATACATTGTTGCCAAAGCCAGGCACAATGGAGGTCTCAGCCATGTTCTTCTGCACGTAGTAAGCTGGAAAAATACTTCTAAACTGACAGAATTATTTGATCTGCAAGTTTGAATGCTGAGTTATAAAAAAACAGGAATCAATCTTGTTTAATTCAGTCTTTGGTTCAGAGCAGGCCCCATGGTTCAGTCTTTGGTTCAGATCAGGCCCCATGGTTCAGGCTTTGGTTCAGAGCAGGCCCCATCTTGTAACAGGAAGCCATGCTAGTGGTTCAGACATTAGCTTCTGAACAGATACCAGCCCTAAGCCTTCCACAACACAGAGCTACAGAGGAAACCATCCTCTCAGCTTGAGAGGCTGGAGAGAAACCAGGAAAGGTGTCAGGATGGCAACCAAGCAGAGGAGGAGTAAAGGGAGAATTTCCAATAAACTATCTACCATTGGGAGTGGAGGAGTAGCCTAGTGGTTAGAGCAAACTGCCTCATACCCAAAAGATCAAGGGTTCAATTCCCACAGGCACTCCTTGTGACTTTGGGCAAGTCACTTTACCCTCCATTGCCTCAGAAGAAAAGGCTGGCAATCTACTTCCAGTGATACATTGCCAAGAAAACCCAGAGGTAGCTGGGTCACTGTGAGTCAACACTGACTCAACAGCACTAAAAAAAAAAAATCTACCATTGAGAGAAACATTTTTAATCACTTTTTCTCAACTGATTATTTGTTATGTTTGGGGAACCACCTGTAAAGGTTTTTGTAGATAGAGTATATTTTCTGTGATGAAGAAGAGTGGAAAGTAGGGTTGTACCAAACCATAAATGCCCCCTGTGCGATTTGCACATCTGTCGCACCCACTTCCCATCATAGATTTGTCATTTGCCTCATGCCCAGCATCTTCCCATCTTACCTCCACTGCCAGCTGGCTCTCCCCCTTGCTGTCTGCTCTTGCCCAGCTGCCGCCACTTTTTGTGTTGCCTTGGCAACGGCGCTGGTAGCAATGGCAACAGCACAGCAGACATCCAATTTTTTAAAAAAAGTGCGTCTTTGTGACTCTGCGCTTGCATGCAGGTCTGATCCCTCCTTCCTCTGACATATGTTCACATCAGATGAAGAAGGGATTGAATGTCTACTGCTGCCATCGCCGCCACCGCCTCCAAGGCAATAGATAAAATGGCAGCAGTGGGGGAAGCCAAGGCCGACAGCCCCAAATGCGCCCTTATTTCTTTGCGCCCTCTGTGGCTGAACCTCTCGCACAGGGCTAGTTATGGCACTGGTGAAAAGAGCGGTGGTTAAGCTCGATCAGCCAGGTAGAGCCTTGAGGATGTTTCCTCCATCCACAAGCACCCTGGGACAGGAACCATAGCCTGCTCCTGCTCCACCCTGTAATGCTGTGGAATGGCCCATTTGCCCTGCCCCCAGGCCCCCATTAGATTTAAAATAAAGAAAAGTGAAGAGGTAGACAAAGTATTGCAAATTTACAAAGTACAGAAGGACATTTAATAGACAAATGAGGCAAACTGAAATGACCAGTGACAGAAAAACAAATCCCAAACGAGACTTCGGGGACATGAATGCTTACACAGAAACATAAATGCCATAGATCCAGGGCCAGCCTGTCCACTAGGAGGCCGGCCTGGGTGAGCGGCGGCGGCAGTGGCACACGTGGGAGGCCGTGCCCCCTGCACCGTCCACCCAGCTGTCTGTCTGTAGGGGGGAGGCGGACAGCGGCAATATGTCCAAAAGAAGTGGCAAAAACCTGCCGCTTTTGGAAATGCTGCCGCTGCCCGCCTCCCCCTCCTGAGACAGAATCAGCATCAGTTGGGGGGGGAGCAGCGTCAGCTTAGGGGGAGTGGCGAAGCCAGGGTTTCTGCCTAGGGAGGCAGAAACCCCTGAGCCGGCCCTGCATAGATCAGTATGTGGAAGGAGAAGGAATAAGGGGTAGGGACCAAGCACAAATAGGAAATATTCCATTTGTTTCGCTTTTCAAATTCAGAGGTTTGCTCAGCTAACTTCAGAAGTTAACCAGGTGCCTTTAGGAAACTGACTCATATCACACAAAGCCAGAGGTAGGGCTTCTTTCTCAGCTTTGGATGTCACTTAATCTCCCTTTGTAGGAGAGATTTCTTTTACTTCTTTCACTTTGTTCTCTGAATCTGTTATTTTCTTTTTCTCATCTCTTTAATGCAGATCAGTTGCTTACAGCCAAAGAGTGGCACTGTCCGCAGAACTATGTGTCCTTGCTCAAGCCCCTCCCACAAGTGGAAACCATCCCAGAAAAGCAGGAAGAGATAAAGATAGAAGGCTAAGAGGTATTGGAAGCAGGTATGTGGAGAAGCTGTCTTGGCTTTCACCTTGGGTTCTCCTTCTTTGGCCTCCCCTAGCTCTGTCGTTGCAAATGGGGAGTGTACCATCAGCCAGTTCGCTGTCGTCTCCTCCAGGGACCTTTCCATCATTTTCTCATCCTGCCAACAAGATCCTCCTCCTCCTTGTGCCACGCTTGTATTTTCACATTAAAATTTACTGAATGAAAAAATTCCCCGAGATTTGCACCTATGTTTTCCGTGAGTGATTTTTCCAGCTAAAACAAGGTCTGTACAAAACAATGTGTGTCCTTGAAAGCCCCACCCCTCAACCTTGGACCACCTCTGCTCAATGCAGGTAGGGCTACACATAGTTTACAGATAGCCCTTTCGTTTTTCTCGACAATTTCCCCTTCATTTATATGGCTGCATTCTTTAGCCATAAAAGTTATATATGATATCGATGGCTTAAGATAATTGCTGTTATTCATCGTCTTTACGTTTTGGTGCTTCCACAAGTGATGCTCACCCTACTTATAGCATATAAATTCAGCAGGAGCTTTTAGCATGATTTTTGTGGCTGATGCCATCCTGTAGCTTTCATATGTGGACAAAAGTATGTATTTAGGTACCTTCCATCTTTGAATGTTGCAGCTATTTAAAAAGTATAGTACTTTGGCCAGAGGTGGTCACTTTTTATTCTTACCAACCCAATGGAAGTTGGAAAGAATTATCTAAAAGGGGTCAAGAATACCTGTCTGTCTACGGGCAAAAAAGCTCTGTGAACATTTCATGGAATGCAATAAAACTTTGTATGTAGAAAAACTGATAGAAAGACACATCAAATTTGAAAATGGGCCAAATCGGACCATATCTATATATCTTTCTATATCTATATATATGGGGGGGGTGATTTGGGGCATTCTGAGGGGTGAATCACTCATGTAATTTGCACATCTAACTGTGCAGTGGAGGAGTAGCCTAGAGGTTAGAACACTGACTTGGTAACAAAGCAGCCAGGGTTCAATTCCCACTAGCACTCCTTTTGGCCTTGGGCAAGTCACTTAACCTTCCATTACCTCAGAAGAAAGGCCTGGAAATCTGCTCCCAGTTACACTGCCAAGAAAACCCAGGAGTTTCTGGGTCACCAGGAGTCAGGACTGACTCAAAGGCACACATTGCAGGTGGTAATATTCTGCTATAAAACATATAAGTTAAGCAGGTTGCATGGATAGAAGATATAACTAGAAATGTTTGACTTCAATGTGGATATTCAGCAGTGCTACCTAAATGGATAACCTTGCTGAATTTAAATATAATTTGAAAATTATACTATTCCCTCTGACAAAACAAATTACCAATCCGCAGAATCTAAAACACCCTCTGAAGTGGTAGCTGACATGGGATAGAGTTTTGTTTATTTGCTTTTTCTTTCTTTCTGTATTGAGCTTGCCTGAATGTGGACTTGTGAAGGCATTTCCTAGTTTTGGTGATAGCTATTTGTTTTGATGTATCTTTCTTCTTTTCTGTTTTTTTTTGTTGTGAATGACAAATGTAAATGAAATTAATTTTTTTTTAAATCTGACTTAGACATCTAAATTTATATGTTAGCCAGATGGCTTGAGCTGAACTCCTCCTGCTCATCGGAGCAGCCAATCGGGGTGCAGAGGAACAATTAAAATTTAAATAGCACTGAAGCGTGCCCGAACCTAGTGGGCCCTCACCTAAGGGCCCTTGGGTGTGGCCCTTAGAAGTGGCCTTTGAGCGCATGCAACTCTAGGAATCCAGAGCGCAAACCATACTGCCCAGAGGCTTCTACTCTTGTAAGATGCAGTTATGTAAATCTGTATTACCTTTATTTCACCAGCTACAAGGCTATCCTAGTATATCGTTTCTTTAACTCTTACTTGTGTTTACCCTTATTGCACCTCATTCACTATGTTATAAACGCACCCCCCTCGTCATTCCCCTTCTCTTATTGTCTTAGTGACTACTTGTTACTAGATTTGCTGCCTCCTTTCCTTTTCACTGCTATTCGCTTATTCCTCTGCCATCCCCCTCTCTCTTCTTCTTTGTAACTCCCTTTACTAACCCCTATGACTCCACTTTATTCTTTATTCTTTCTTCTTCCTTCTAATCCTCCCTAACCTTCCCTCCCTTTGCCATCTTACCACCCCCTCTTTTCCCTCCTTTCCTTCCTCTCTCCAGCTACCCTACTTCCTCCCCTATTTTACCCTCCACCCTTTCTTCAGCTCTCGAGCTTCATCTTCTTTTTCTCATTGATCCCTCCCCTTCCTCTCTCAAACAACTTCATCCTCATTTCCGCCGTACTGTCTCCACTCTCCCTCACACTCTTCTTCTCTTTATGTTTTCTGATGATATTAATCCCAACCCTGGTCCCTCTTCTCTTCTCTATCACCACCATATTAGATCCCCTCTCCACCTCCCTAATCTCATTCCTGTCCCTCTCCTCTCTCCCCTTCTCAGCTTTCTTAACCAGGGCTCCACACATCAAACAGTAAGGATTTGAGGGTTTCTTTGTTTGGTTTTTTTATTATTACATTGCTAGCTCTCTGACTGGGAGCTCTTAAAAGGGTTTTGTGTGTACTTTTTAAAAGCAAGGTTACTTACATTTTTGCTGTTTTAGGGGAACTTTACTGGAGCACAGTAGGTGCTGAACTCTGTAACCTCCTCAGATTCAGAAACTGCTAACACCTAATCAGGTGTTAGTGGGCCTGTTTCCTGAGTGCAGTTGAAGCCTGCATAAAAGGCTCCTGTGCCTTGCCCTTTTGAGGCTTTCTTAACCAGGGCTCCACACATCAAACAGTAAGGATTTGAGGGTTTCTTGGTTTGGTTTTTTTATTATTACATTGCTAGCTCTCTGACTGGGAGCTCTTAAAAGGGTTTTGTGTGTACTTTTTAAAAGCAAGGTTACTTACATTTTTGCTGTTTTAGGGGAACTTTACTGGAGCACAGTAGGTTGCTGAACTCTGTAACCTCCTCAGATTCAGAAACTGCTAACACCTAATCAGGTGTTAGTGGGCCTGTTTCCTGAGTGCAGTTGAAGCCTGCATAAAAGGCTCCTGTGCCCTGCCCTTTTGAGGCTTTCTTAACCAGGGCTCCACACATCAAACAGTAAGGATTTGAGGGTTTCTTTGTTTGGTTTTTTTATTATTACATTGCTAGCTCTCTGACTGGGAGCTCTTAAAAGGGTTTTGTGTGTACTTTTTAAAAGCAAGGTTACTTACATTTTTGCTGTTTTAGGGGAACTTTACTGGAGCACAGTAGGTTGCTGAACTCTGTAACCTCCTCAGATTCAGAAACTGCTAACACCTAATCAGGTGTTAGTGGGCCTGTTTCCTGAGTGCAGTTGAAGCCTGCATAAAAGGCTCCTGTGCCCTGCCCTTTTGAGGCTTTCTTAACCAGTGCTCCTCACATCAAACAGTAAGGATTTGAGGGTTTCTTTGTTTGGGTTTTTTATTATTACATTGCTAGCTCTCTGACTGGGAGCTCTTAAAAGGGTTTTGTGTATACTTTTTAAAAGCAAGATTACTTACATTTTTGCTGGAACTTTACTGGAGCACAGTAGGTTGCTGAACTCTGTAACCTCCTCAGATTCAGAAACTGCTAACAACTAATCAGGTGTTAGTTCCCTCCCTACCCACCCCGGCTCCCACCCACCCCTAGTGAGCAGTCTTGCTTTATAGGGCACCTCCCCCTTTAGCAAATCACAGTGAATTGGACCAGCACATATTGAATATAATTAAAGAGATTTAACTGCTTTTTCTCTGAAAGGACAGCTGCGAAACCAGCTGGTACTTGGTAGATCTCTCTCTTTTGCTTTAACAGATACCTAAGCTCCACAAACAGAACAATGGCTGGGAAAAATCGTATTGCTAAAGCTGTTGCCCCCGTTACAGCTTCTGCCTCGGTCCAGACAGAGGTCCTAATGCCAGTTGAAGAACCTGTTCCATGTGCAGGGTGCCTGCATGCTGAAGCTCTGAGGAAACAAGTGGAGGAACTCAGAGAGGAGGTGGCGAGGCTGAGGAGCATTCAAGACAGTGAGAAGTACATTGACGAGATGCTTCTTGCAGCAACCAGGCTCTCCAGCACAGGAGAAGATGGGTGCCAACAGAATGTCGATGGTTGGACAACAGTCACTAGAGCCTGCAAAATCACCAATCCAACTTCTCCAGCCCTTGAATTGAAGAACCATTATGCAGCCCTGGAAGTGGAGGAGGTGAAAGCATCCCTGGAAAGGGAAGAACCAGAGTTCAAGTACCCCATAGTTGCGGAATCAGTGACCAGAAGGAAACGAAGGGTAGTGGTTGTTGGAGACTCTCTTCTGAGGGGTACTGAGGCGTCCATCTGCCGACCAGACTTGATGTCCAGAGAGGTGTGCTGTCTGCCTGGTGCCAAGATCCAAGATGTTACGGAGAGTTTGCCGAGACTCATCAAGCCCACTGACTATTACCCAATGTTGCTAATCCATGTTGGAACAAATGATACTGCCAGGTATACCTCGGAACGTATCAAAAGTGACTTCATGGCTCTGGGACAGAGGGTGAAGCAGGTAGGTGCACAGGTGGTGTTCTCTTCAATCCTCCCTGTTGAGGGTAAAGGCCAAGGCAGAGAGGCTCGCATCCTGGAGATGAATGCATGGCTGCGTGGATGGTGTCTTCAAGAGCGTTTTGGTTTCCTAGACCATGGAATACTGTTCCAAGGGTTGCAGAGCAAAGATGGCATCCATCTGTCCAAGAAAGGTCAACGCATCTTTGGTAGTAGACTGGCTAATCTACTGAAGAGGGCTTTAAACTAGATTCGTTGGGGATGGGTGAAGAAAGCCCCCAGGTAAGTGAAAGCCCCCAGGTAGGTGATACATTAAATACCTTTATGGAAATGGGTAACAGGGGTAACACATGGAAAGCAGTGTGTATTAATGCCTGTAGCATGGGAAATAAGATCCCTGAAGTTGAAGCTTTGGTGGGAGTGGCTGACTTGGATTTAGTGGCAGTTACAGAAACATGGTTCACAGAAAACCATGACTGGGATGTAACTATACCTGGCTATACTTTATTCAGAAAGGACAGGGTAGGAAGAAGGGGAGGAGGAGTGGCACTATATGTAAAAACTACTATTAAAGCTTTGGAATTACAGAGCTTAAAAGGGAGAGAAGAGGCATTGTGGGTTAAACTAGAAAGAGGGAAAGAGAAATCTATTTGCATTGGTGTGATATACAGACCTCCCTCACAAGAGGAAGAGGTGGACAGAGAGTTAATTGAAGACATACGCAGCATTGCTAGGAAAGGGGAAGTGCTACTGCTAGGAGATTTCAATATGCCAGATGTTGATTGGCACATTCCTGCTGCAGTATCATCTAGAAGTAAGGAGATCCTGGATTCTCTACAGGGAGAACTATTCAGGCAATTGGTAACAGACCCCACACGTGAAGGGGCCATACTGGACTTGGT